>MU223285.1:782119-793174 GCA_018584345.1 Thuja plicata | reverse complement strand
TTTGCAAAGTATATGCTTCAAACTTCCTTGATTCTCATGGCTAAACCTATGGAATCAAAATACATTATGCTTTAGGAATCTATACTATCTCAATTGAATGCAATTATGCTAAGAAAATAGTAATCACTAATAGGGGTTACTTTGCTCGCCTATGCTGCAAGAACAGTCCACCAGTTCTGTTACTAGTGGCTGTAGGAACAACAAAGTTCTATTTACTTCTTAATGAGCAAAGAAATAAATTCTAATCTAATAAAGTGATTCACTCACCAAGTAGGCCCCCTTGGATGAGTCAATAGAAATGAAATTACAATAAGAGACTGAAACTCAAATTCTGCACTCTATTCATTCATGGAGGAAATATACTTGGAAAATAAATAGTGCTACAATGTCAAATTCTATTCCAGAAATTGTATCAATTAACTCTTTGCTTCTCCTATGGAACTACAGAATTCCACTTATTTAAGGAGGAACTACACTACAACCTAAATCTAGGATCACTCCATTAATGAGGATCACTAATGGATACATCGTGCCCATAACATAAATCTCGAACAATAATAGTAGGTCTTCAAGTTCTTCCCAAAATGTAGCATGCAGTGGTTCTAGATCTGTGCGCGGTGTCTTCTTAGGAACTGAACTAACTTGTTCCTCCGTGAGAGTTCTGCAATACACCCATCTTTAACCGCTTTACTTAATTCCTTGCTTTCTGTTGGTGCTTCTGAAGGTAACGACTGTCGTTGACCCTTTCAACACCATGCTGGAATTCTTGAATGTGCCATAACTTGACTCCTACAAAATGGTTAGTATACATAACTTTCGATGCATAAATATATTTTATCATTTAATACTAAGAAAGAAGTGTGAGATTTCATTCAATATTCTTGCACAAAATTTGGCTATAGGAAGGAGACTACCCATAAACATAGCATAGGGAAAAGGACTATCTATTCAACATGCAATCACTTATATCCTGCAACTTCTATCCATCAGTTCCAAGCAAAATACATTATGTTTTTACTATCCATTTTACCTACTTATGTCCTTACATATAAAATATATAAAAACCATAAGTTTAAAGTCTTTTGCTTTGAAAACAAAATGCTGAAAAAGGAAAGTAAACACATGGAAAAGATGGCCTTTTGACAGGCTCATCAGGGATTCAAAGCTATTCTTCCCTAAAAATATTAGATATTCATAAGACAACAACTCCGAGACTTGTACACTCTGAAGTGAACCACTATCATCACTTACACTCACCTGTGATAAACACTCACAATCAACATCTTCATTTATCAAATTAGTATCATCCTTCTGAAAACACACATCTTTTGTCTCATATTGGGAAGGGTCATTACTTTCATGACTAGAAAAGGTAACATCCATACTATACACATCTCTATCATCTTGGTTTCCCCATTCTCAATAACATCACTACTAGGTACAACCTCATGTGAAACCTCAATTTCAAGATCTTCAATATCAAAAAATTGGTTTGAAATTTCAAGATTCATGTCAGTGTCATCAAAAGGATTATCACAACAAGTTACCTCTTCATTAGAATTATCCTTTTGCTCTTTGCATACGTCTTCCTTAGAATGAGACAAAACATCTGCATCATCATGCTGAGAAGAAGAAAAAACTATTGACTCAATAGAAACACTGTCAACTATAATTTCATCTTCAAAATCTTGATGTTCACTATCTTCATTGTTATCATAACTACAGTTAGCACCAGATGCAACCTTTTGAATTGATTCTATCCACTTTCTAGTATGCCTAACATATTTTTCCCTTACTGCAGCTGGAAAGCGAATTGACCCAGAAGAAAAAAGCTCCAAAAATAAATCAACATATGTAAACAATGGACGGTCCACATCCCTAGGAAACTCATCATATACGTTAAATTTTTTTTTTTAATCTCAAGTGTTGATTTATCCTTTATCCTTCCTACCTTCTTCCTTAAAAATAGTATGCAATTCCTTTGGGTGATTTGATCCACCTTATGCTCAACATCCTTAGATTTAGGGTCTTCAATATCCGTTATCCACTTCTCAGTGTATTCAATAGAATCTTCCCTCAAGAATGTTGGCCAATGAATTGAATTAGGAAACAAAAGTTTCAAAAACATATTAACCCAAACTGACTCCCGAGGATAAAAAGGAATATCACAACCCCTTATTTGAGAAGAAAACCTTTTGTAAAATAGAAGTGCAAATTCTCCCACTTTTCTTTTCTTTTCATTCCTCTTTGAAGAAGGAAAATTACTTGTTCCTGCAACATTTGTTCCTCATCAAGATATTCCTCATCAACATCTGAATCTGGCATAAGTTCTTAAGAACTAGATGCAATAGAATCATCACTGTCCTCTATGTCGCCATACTGCCTCCTTAAACAATCCACTAGTTCATCCATAGAAACAATTGAATTATGAGGTAATGCCTTAACCCAATCCCTAGCATCTTCAACTAGAAACTGAACAAAAAATTTCATCCATACATCCTCATGTCTAACATCACAGTGTTGCATCAAATGAAAATACTCCTCTAGATGTGTCTCAGCTGATTGCTCACCCATACCACTGAACTTAGGCAAGTAATCCATGACTATTGATGGAATAAGATTTGGGTATCCAGGGATACCATTGAAATTTATAGCTCCATACAACTTATTTCTATATTGCTGGGACATCTTAGTGGGCAGGATTAGTTACAAACTACCTCTGTCTTCCATCTCAATTAGTGTTGACCACTTTATAGGGAAAATTCTTTAATTGATTTTCATGGAACAAACAAATTTATCCAATGAAAATAAAATACCTGGAGTATGATGAAGGTGCTGCAAACTATTTGATTTGAAGTCACCTCCAAATCACCTTCAAAACTTGGTAGAGCCGCCCACCTCTTTACAGAGGAAAAATAAATTAGTTGAGCTCTTTTTCCCAACTCTGGCCTTCTTTATATCAGACAGCTTACAACACACCCCAAATATAGTGTCTTTTATTGATTCCTCTCTTGACTATGCTCATAGTCATGGTAGTCCTATCATTTTCTTCCTCTATCACTGCAAGTCCACCTCCTCTTTGCAGTCTTTCTTCAAACATGCACACTGGTGCAAATCAGAGAACTCTCAGTCGCCACTCACCATATGTGAGATAGTATAGATATTTTTGTGAGAACTTAGACTTTCAGACACTTTGCAATGACAAACAAAACTGACCTAACTCACTTTACAAAACATGAGTAATATAGCTTTGCAACACATGACTCTATAACTTTTGGCACATGACTCTATAACTAGAGTTTGGGATTGACTTACTAAGGTAACGAAACTACTCACTTACACTCAATATTCACTTTTTCTTTTGTATCCCCAGCAGAGTCATCATCTTGTTGGTGTTTAAAAATGTTATGCTATGAAAAAAAACCAATATATCTTAAGAATGATATTAGGACTGGTTAACTCATAGTGTGAAACCTCTCTAAGATAACTGGACCAACGATAGGGACACAACTACCCTCTGCACTTCTAGCTCTGCAAAACCAAGGTGGGTACACCTAATCCACACAAACTTTACTCTTTATAATACTTATACTCTAGATTTTAACAACATATAAATGGTAAGAAAGTATGAAATGATAACCACTCATTCAGTGGCTCTTCACCACCATGCAGGACACACAATAAACAACCATAGAACTCAAAAGGTACTGAAATGATATTGCAGTTGTTTGATAGGGAAAAAATCCAAACCTATTCAGATATGTATCAATATATAAAATAATAATTACCGATCAATGCTTTATCCATTGGGTAATGTTCTTAGTTCAAATACAGGATAGAGAAAACTAACTAATGTCAAGGACTCAAAACCATAAATACAAACAAATCAGATCAAACACTTCTTATAAGATCCTTTAGTAGACAAACTCAAAGAACTTATGTTATATCCAAAGAATTATTTGATTTGATCCTAGACTAAATGTAAGTATTAATATCATATACACAGATAAATTCTATGCAATGAATCAAAAGATTCACAACTCAACATGTAAGCACCAAGGAAAGACTTAAATCTGAGATAGTGTATTAAGTACAAAGAATCTAGTTTCAATTCCAAAATGCTTCAAAACACATGCCACTTCAATAAATGCAAAAGACCTGCAACTTTCTATTCTATGATAATACTCTCTAGATATACATCTGTTATACTCACTAGAAATAGTAAACAATTCTATGTCTTATGTCACTTGCCCAAAAATTTTCTAGCCTCTAATAAATGATCTAGGAAATTATTTTATAGGCCAAAGACTGCAACAAGCTTCACATCATTTAGGGTTAGGGATCAATTAATTAAAACACTACATGACAGAAGAATTTAATTCATGTCAACAACCAAGCAACTCTGTCATTAGAAAGTTGAAACATTCATATGATCCACTTTGTTGAGAAATCTGATCTAGATGCCATCCACCTAGGAAACTACAGAATACAACCCGTCAAAGGGATAATAGATGGAATGTTTAGTCTGCATTAATTATCTCAAGAATATTTTTCCTTTTTAGAACTGCAAAAAGCCAATTATCTTCTCTCGAGAAGCTCGGGATAATCAAAAACATATCTGATATGCACCTATACAATTATGGAATAGACACTTAGAAACCGATAAGGGTTTAAACTAATAAACAAAGCAATAAAAAACCCTAAAGAGATAATCTCTTTATAAATGCATTCATAATCACCAGACTCTTCTTCATACAACATCCAACAGTTGTTCATATCAAACCTAGAAGATCAAATTGTTTCATTAAATGCTTTGTGATAAGACAACATATTTCACCGCTTAAAAACCTTGAGAAACAAAATTGAAAATTTGAAAAGCGGTTAAAATGGTCACAGGTGGCCCGAAAATCAGCATCAATGGCCCAGATTTGAACCTTTTCTATCTTTAAAATAGGGTCGTAGATCCTCTTTAAGTCATCCAGGCAACAAGCTCAGATAAGATCCTGCTAGGTGTCATAGATATGCAATGGCTTAATGGTTAACTACCTCCTTGTTTGTGTTTGAGGCTTAGCAATGACCGTTAGATCTAGCTTGCAACTGTACTTGGCCTCTTAACTTGCCTTTAACTTTGAGCAGTCAATTTCCCTTTATTTCCAAGTTGTTGAATACTTTCTTAACCTTGAGTCACATTCTGAGATCGCGCGCACACCACATGATCTGAACTACATTGACGGCACTCGCTAGATCTCTGAACAAAAATCTTGACCTTGACTTTGTATAGCAATTCAACATCAACCTCACATCTGAATCTTGCTGAATGACCTACGCGTAATCTCTAAATCCTTAAAGCATATTCCATATCATTCTAAGACTAAGAGATAAAGGTCGCGCCAAGTCGCCAGATAAGAATGAATATTCCTTGGCCGAGCACTTTAAAAATATAAAGCATGTCAAGAATTAGGAATGACAGAAAATATTAAAGTGCACCCCACTAGGAAACATGGCTTAGGGGAATAAAAATGACCCCAACAAGACATGAGTTAAAGATTTAAGTTACAAAAAAGTAAGTTCAAATTAGAACAGGTCCATGAAAGGTTTAGGGTTTAAGCATAAAAATGACTCAACAAGACTTAGGGTTTTAGGCCAGAGACCATGAACAATTGCAAAGATAAGAGAAAAGACATGGAAACATGAAAATTTTGAATAGGCTAACAGTATGTTTGAAGTCATTTAGTTGATGATCAACCGAGTTACAGAGGTTATGATAGACAATAATCAGTTAATGTATTGTCATTGATGTCAACTTATTTGAGTATCAATCATGGTACCAAACATCTATTATGGATTGAAGATCTAGAATAAACAAAGTTTATGTGGTTGGTAATTAAAGAGTTATGTATTCACCAAGTTATAACAATGGACAATGAGAAAACATAATGTATACCGAGCATAGTATTAATCGAGAAAGGTATCATCGATGCATCACGATATTGACCGAGTAAAACAAACTGAAGGCCGACTAAGATGATGAGCTAACATTTGTTTATGATTTTGAGGTAATTGATAATGTTTTTTATGCTGATCAAATGAATATGAAAATTCAAGATGATCGGATGAAGGAGATTGAAACATGTTTTTGACACAACTGCCGAAGAAGGTTTAAGTGGCAAAATCAATGATGGAGATAAAGCGGCAAAATCTAAGGATGGAAATTAAATAATTTATGATGTCTATATAAGAGACAAGAGATTCATTATGAATCGTACATGTATACATACAAACACATACATTCATGTTGATGAAGAGAATAACTTCATGCATGACTGATATAACTGGTTGAAGACAGAACCGAGAAATTCTACAGACAACACTGAGCGACAAAAAAGAGTTTTTACCGAGCAGAATAGAGTACGAAGAATCAGAAGGTCTGAAGTGATTATTGATCAGAGGTATTATGTACTTAGCATAGATTTTAAAATATGCAAACAAAGTTGTATTTGAGTCATATCATTACTGTATCAATTTAACCATTATTACAGAAAAATCTCTTAACCAAGTAGGACTTAACAGTCTTTATTATGACATTCACTGAATGTTGATTATTTTATTGTCGACCCCATAGTGAACGATTGGTCAAGGGAGAATTGTTAGTAATAAATTATCTAACTAGGTCACACCTAACAGTGTGCATTATAACCTATAAGAAGGTTGGCACTTCACCGACCTCACTACAGAAGAGTAAATTATTTTGGGTTACCGGTCCCAGGCTGTTTTTCCCTTAGCAGGGTTTCCACGTTAAAAATATGTGTTAATGTGTATGGATGTGTTGGATTGTTATTTTTCTTTACACATTATTTTATATGCATTGATCAGTAATCATAGTATTGATTTATTGCTACTCGGTAGATAAGTTTGTAGATGAGTTTGAAATTAAGTTTGAGATCATAGTTCATATTTCACCGAGTTGATTTATATGTTTGAAATTATTGTTATATACATCTGGGAGCATTTGGGACTGTAGGATAACTAGCACTAACTGATTCACCCCCCTCTCAGTTATCTAACAATTGGTATCAAAGAACAAGATGTATAAGAAAGATGTGCCTAAGCGGAACAAGGACAACTTCTCAACATGGAAGAGAAGAATGAGACTATATCTGTGATGGATTAGAAATGATGTCACACAATACCTGGATACTAAGTTCACCTTTCCTATTGGACCTTTGACTGCTAATCGACTGAGAGAAAGACATGAACACAATACTATGATGATAAAGCTTGATTCTTCACTATCTGATGCTGAATTTGAGGATGTTAAGACATGTACAATTGCCAACCAGATGTGGGACACGCTCACACTAGTTCATGGAGGAGATTTAAATGTGCAAAGAGCTAAAGCTGAAAGTCTCAGAGGAAATTTTGATGACATGAGAATGAAAGAAGGAGAATCACAGTACAGTAAGAGAATCAAGGAGGTTGTGAATGCTATTCGTGGAGAAGGTGGAGTTATTGATGAAGAGATTATTGTAAGATTCTCAAAACTTTATTTCCTATTTATGCTATTAGAGTCTCTGCAATACATGAAATGAGAGCAACACCTGTAAATAATATCATAATTGATAGTCTAGTCGGTAAACTGATTTCATTTGAGCTGAATAATTTTGACAATAGTGTTGATCCTACTATTGAGTCTGCATTTATGTCGTCTCTAAAAATTAGTAAATCTGCTAACAAACACATGGTAAGAAATGATAGTGACTGTAACAGTGATGAGAGAGAACTTGATGAACTTGAAGCATTAATGGCTAGACAATTACATAAAGGTAAAGGAAGATATAAAGGTAAACTACCTTTTGTGTGCTTTAATTGTAAAAAAATTGGACACTTTTGCTGTTAGATGCCCTAACAGGAAAAATGATGAAAGAAACAAGCAAAGATCTAACAACGAAAAGGATAATCGAGAATATAGAAGCAACTGACTGTATGACAGAAGGTGTAGCCGAGATTACAAAGTCAAAGACAAGAAAGCATGTTACCTTGTTGAAAATAAAGATGAAGACACCAACACCGACCCTGATGAAGATATTGAGATAGTGTTTGTAGCTATGAAAGAAGATTTAGAAGAAGATGAAAGGTATGTTGAAAAAACACTTATTTATAAAGTTAGCAAGAATGTTGTTTGGATTATTGATAGTGGTTGTACTCATCATATGACTGGAGATAAAGACAAATTTGAATTTCTTGAGCATTATAACTGTGGATCTGTAAGAATGGGAAATATTACACCTTGTCAAGTGAAAAGAAAAGGTACTATATTGCTGAACAATATGATCAAATGTGAGAATGCATATTGGGTGAAATGACATGATTATAATTTGTTGAAGTGTTCACAGTTAAACAACATAGGTCACCAAGTTGCATTTGAGAACATAAAAGCTAAAATCTATGATGAAACAGGAAAGTTGATAAGCACTGGAGAACAATCAAAAGATAATCTATTCTATCTTGACTCTACATAAATCTCTTATTTATGGCTAGAAATAAAGATGTGTGGTTGTGGCATAAGAGGTTGTCATGTGAAATTTGACAACATGGTTAAGATCAGTAAGGAAAGGAAAGTAAGAGGCTTACCAAGCTTATCTAAACCTCACCATGTCATGTGCAAGAATTGTCAAATGGGAAAAATGTCAAAATCTAGTTTTAAAAGAAAAACATTTTCATCTAATATTATTTTGGAATTGGTTCATACCGACTTATGTGGACCTATGAGAACACAAAGTTATTATGCTGACAGATACTTTATTTTATTTGTTGATGACTATTCTAGAATGATAACTGTCATGTTCTTAAAAGAAAAATATGAAGCATTTAAGATGTTCAAATGGTACAAAGCTAAAGTGCAAAAAGAAAGTGCTAAAGAATTGAAATGTTTAAGATCAGACAAAGGAGGAGAATCTATTTCTAATGATTTCACTAACTTTTGTAATGAACATGGAATTAAGAGACAAATTGTCTCTGCACAGAGGACACCACAACAAAATGAGATTTCTGAAAGGAGAAATAGATCCATTGTGGATTGTGCTAGAATGGTGATGATTGAAAAGAGTGTTACACAAGTTTACTGGAGGGAAGTTGTTAGAACTGTTGTATACACATTGAACCGAGTACAACTGAAGAAAGATTCAAACAAGACACCTTATGAATTATGGTATGGTTACACACCTAATGCGAGTCAATTTAGAATATTTGGAAGTTGATGCTATATTTTGAAAGATGATAGAAATGGGAAATTTGATTCAAAAGGTGATGAAGGTATATTTATAAGATATTCTACTAAGAGCAAAGCTTATAAATGTTTTAACAAGTCTTTTAACAAGATCATTGAAAGTGCAAATGTAAGAGCTGATGAATTTGTTGAGAAAAATAATGTTGGAAGTAAAAGAGAACAAAAAGACTACAATAGATTTGTTTACAATGAAGATCCTAACAGTTTTCTCGAGCAACTGCCTAACATTACCGAGCAACAGGGTAATGTTATGGAGAATCATGATGCACCAAACGAGAATCATGAAGATGTTGCAACTAGAGATCATGATCATACACCAACTAGAGAACAAAATGGAGAAAGAACTGAACTTGTACTTGCAAAATATGTAAGAAAACATCATCCACAGAATCAAATTATTGGATATAAGAGAGCTGGCATGGTGACACGAAGTAAGTTGACTGATAACACATGTTTGATTTGTGAATTTGAGTCTAAAACTGTTAGAGATGCAATTGCAAACGATGATTTGATTCAGGCAATGAATGAAGAAATTGACTAGATATAGAAGAATAAAACATGGACATTGGTACTGAGACTGAATGATAAGAATGTAATTGGCACCAAATGGATATTCAAAAATAAATTGAATGAGAATGGAGATGTTACGCGAAACAAGGCAAGACTAGTATGCAAAGGGTATGCACGAGAAGAAGGTATTAACTATGGAGAAAGTTTGCACCCATTACAAGACTTGAAGGAGTTAGAATATTGCTTTTTTTATGTTTCTTACAATGGATTTAAAGTTTATCAAATGGATGTTAAATCTGTATTTCTAAATGGGATACTATAAGAAGAGGTATACATTGAATAACCTGAAGGTTTTATTGATCCTAATTAGACAAGCATGGAATGTATGTTACACAAAGCCTTGTATGGACTGAAACAAGCACCAAGAGTATGGTATGAAAGACTACACTCCTATCTTATCAGTATTGGATTTATTAGAACAAGTGATAACAACAATTTGTACTTGAAAGGAGGAACTGATGATAAGATTCTAATTGCTGAAATTTTTGTTGATGATATTATATTTGGAGGAAATGATAACTTATGCAAATCATTCGTTGATGAAATGAGAAAAGAATTTGAAATGTCAATGTTTGGATAGATCAATATTTTTCTTGGCTTGCAAATCTATAACAAGATTAAGGCATGTATACATTACTCAATAAAAATACATCAAAGAAGTACTAAAGACATTCAAAATGGAAGAATCAAAACCAGTCGGAACACCTATGGTGACAGGATGCAAACTGACAAAAGAAGATAAGACACCTGAGGTAAATCAAACCTTGTACACATCTATGATAGGTAAATTGATGTATGTTGTTCATACAAGACCAAACATTGCACACATAGTTGGAATAGTTGCAAGATTCTCTGCTAATCCTAAGGAATCACATATTACTATTGTAAAGAGAATGTTTAGATATCTGAAGAACACTAAAGATTATGGATTATGGCACAAGAAAGCTGACAAGTTTGAACTGAAATTTTACACAGATGCTGATTGGGCTGGGAACATTGATGATATAAAGAGCACTACTGGTGGAACATTCTTTGTGGGAGAAAGATTAGTTACTTGGATCAATAAGAAGCAAGGATGCATATCTCAGTCAACTGCAGAAGCAGAATATGTTGCTGCTGTTACAAACTGTTCGAACATTGAACAGATAAAACAACTTTTGAAAGGTATGAATGAAGAGATCACTGACCCAGTGATAATT
>MU223285.1:764572-782006 GCA_018584345.1 Thuja plicata | reverse complement strand
ATATATATATAAAGTATCACTACTTGAGGGAACAGGTATAAGAAAAACAAGTGAGACTGGAATATGTTCAATCAAAAGAACAACTGGCTGACATATTCACTAAACCCTTACCGAAGGATACATTTGAGTACTTGAGGAATAGACTAGGGGTTCGTCCCTTGTCTATCAGTCACTAAGCTGACTAGGAAGTTGCATCAACCTACATTTTATCAGAAGATCAATCACGTTGATCCAAAATGAGAACTGGACCAACATTGCATACCAGTACATTTTAAGGTACCTGATCTGAACCGAAAACCCAGAGATACTTTTGGCTATTGAAGCTCACTGTATATTTTATTTTTACCATTACTATCAAAGGGAGAGATGATTCAATGAAATATCTATCCACTGAAGGGAGAAAAGAAGAAAAGACAAAGAGAGAGAATGATATATCTATCCATTTCAGGGAGAGAAGATTGAAGTGAGTCCAATGTCCAGGGAGAGTCTACATGGTGAGTTTTAATGTTGTGTAGTGCTTAAACATATTCTATGTACAAGCTAGGGAGAGCCACAACATTTTGCATATAGTTGTAGAATTGAAGTTTGGTAGTCTATGGCATTTTCATATTGCATATTTCCTATTGTGTTGCCATCAATGCCAAAGGGAGAGATTGATGAACAAAAACTGATTGTATGTTTGAAGTTATCTAGTTGATGATCAACCGAGTTACAGATGTGATGATAAAAATTAATCAGTTAATGTATTGTCATTGATGTCAACTTATTGAGTATCAATTGTGGTAACAAACATCTATTATGGATTGAAGACCTGGAAAAACAAAGTTTATGCGGTCGGTAATTGAAGAGTTATGTATACACCGAGTTAGAATAGTGGACACCGAGCAAACATAGTGTATACCAAGCACAATATTAACTGAGAAAGGTATCACCGACGCATCACGGTATTGACCAAGTAAAACAAACCGAAGGCCGACTAAGATGATGAGCTGGCATTTGTTTATGATTTCAAGGTAATTAATAATGTTTTTTATGTTGATCAAACGACTATGAAAATTTAAGATGATCGGACGAAGGAGATTGAAACGTGTTTTTGACACAGCTGTCGAAGAAGGTTTAAGCGGCAAAATCTAAGGATGGAAATTAAATGAGTTATGATGTCTATATAAGAGACAAGAGATTCATTATGAATCATACATGCATACATGCAAATAGGTACATGTATATTGCTGAAGAGATTAACTTCATGCATGACTGATCAAACTAGTTGAAGACAAAACCAAGAAATTTTGTAGACAACACCGAGCGACAGAAACGAGTATTTACCAAGTAGAACAGAGTATGAAGAATCAGAGAGACTGAAGTGATTATTGATAAGAGGTATTATGTACTTAGCATAGATCTGAAAATCTACAAACAAAGTTGTATTTGAGTCAGATCATTATTGTATTAGTTTAACCATTGTTATAGAAAAATCTCTTAACCAAGTAGGACTTAACAGTCTTTATTATGACATTCAATGAATGTTGATTGTTTTCTTGTTGACCCCATAGTGAATGATTGGTCAAGGTAGCATTGTTAGCGATAAATCCTCTAACCAGGTCACACCTAGCAATGTGCATTGTAACTGTTAACAGAGTTGGCTCTTCACCGAGATCACTTCAGAAGAGTGAATTATTTTGGGTTACCGGTCCCAGGTGGTTTTTCCCTAAGAAGGGTTTCCATGTTAAAAATCTGTGTTAATGTGTATGGATGTGTTGGATTGTTATTTTTCTTCTTACATTACTTTATATGCATTGATCGGTAATCACAGTATTGATTTACTGCTATTCGGTAGATAATTTTGTAGATGAGTTTGAAATTAAGTTTGAGATCACAGTTCATATTTCACCGAGTTGATTTATATGTTTGAAATTGTTGTTATATACATCTGGGAGTATTTCCAGGGCTGTAGGATAACTGGCACTAACTGATTCACCCCCCTCTCAGTTATCTAATAAAATTGAGTGTTTTAATTCTACACTAGTGGTATACTCTGATTTTAATATAATGAGTATAAATTAGTCAAGTGGAGATCGATGTCTATTTTATTTGGTCTACAAATCATATCTAATATATATAGAAAAAAATCAAATGCTAAAAATTGATCTATGAAAATATTCCATCATACTATAGATATCATACATCAAATACACTAAATAATTTTAAAAAATAGACTATCATTATAACGTTTGTAATTTTCTCAAATACTCACATTTTGAAATGCTGAATACAACCATGTTAGCAAATATGATAATAAATAAGGTTGAAGTGCATCTAGTAGTCTCTTAGCCCCCGTTTGGTTGTGGAAATTGGCCAAGAATTGGCATTAACAAATTCTGATTTTGTGAAATCCTTAGTTTGATAGTGCAAAACGAAATTGGAAGAGGGAGATGTATATGCTCATTTTGACCCAAAATGAGCATATACATCTTCCACTTGAAAAAGTGGGATTGTAATTTGAGGGACAAATTCCCATTTTGAAATCATTTCAGATCCACGTGCAAAATGCGAATCAAATGGAGGAAATGCATCTTTTTGATCATATTTTGGATCAATCAAATGGTCCAAACTATATTCTAAAAATGAAAAAGTCAGAATATCAAATCCATGATTTGACCATTTCCAACATTTGAACAATTCAACATTTTCTAATTCCCGCAACCAAACAGGGTGAAAGAAATAGAAACCACACTCGAGCAATGGGAGTCATGAGAGTGGTTTTCTTGCATTAATAGCAATGGGTTCTAGAAGACAAGAGCAACACCACTCAGTTTGGTACTTCACGTCATTTTAAGAACAAGATAGGGGCTCACTTTTATTATTTGCATTTTAACATATATTTCTGAGTCTTCTTTGTTATATTGATGTCATTTTATGTTGGAGTAGCCCCCAGTATTTTAGATTCAAGTTGTCTTTTTCTCATTTAATTTTTTCCTTATCTTGAATGGCTTGAAGCTACCTACAAATTATAGTTACCAATGAGTCTCATTTCTAATCAATACTTCAAAAGCATATTTTTATTACAATTTAATAGAATAATTTTCAATTATTTATAAATAGTTATTTAATTTAGTTTAATAAAAATAATAATTAATCAGATTGGATTCATCAATAAATAACAAGACACTACATATCCTATCACAAAATTTATCATATAATCATTAAGCCTTTGTAAGAAGCTTGAATATATGCCTGAAGCAAATAATATCACATAATGGAAATGAATTAGTTAACAACTATTTGTATTCCAAGCATTAGAAGTCATCCCAAGACTTCATACAATTTACAATAGAAAACCATGGAAGGACACTAAGATCCACTTTCATAATAATATCTTATATAGCTTTTTGAACTCTTTGAGCTCAATTCATTCAAATAGTTTCCTAACAAATTCCTTGAGAATTGTAAAAAATATGAAGATTATACATTATTTTTCCAATAACTCTTGTAATCTTGCTACACTCTTTGAAAGAATTCAGGACACTCAAGTTTCAACTATTACTTATGCCTATAACATACGAGGAGAGGATCAATCCCTTTAAAAATTGTTCCTTTATGTCAAAACTCAAATACATTTAATCATAAGTTAATAAAATGGATATAACTATTCTTAATATGCATACAATAATATGTATAAACAATGAATCAAAACTCACCAATGTCTATCCCTAAAGTGCAACCTTCTTGACTTAAAGGACCAACCCAAGTAACAAGTCCCTTTTCCCACCCAAACACCCTCACTATAGGGGTATGCAAATTCCCAATAGCATTGTTGAGGTGCATGGTAAGTAGCAGTATTTGTAATCTATATAATAATAAAGATTTCAAAGTCACTCCTTGCAATAATACTAAATTCTTGCACTCAGCTCTTCTAGGACTCATCCTTCTTGGATGTAACCAGCCCACACACATCCATACACACATTAATATATATAGACACACATGTCTAACATTTGATTTATAATTACAATCATGACTTAACCAAGGAGGGTTACAAGCACTTTCAAATGAGCCTATAACACAAATGAACAAGGAAACACCTTGCTATAGCAAGGAACCACTATCCATTTTCTATTTGAGATAACCATCATCCTAAGAACACCACGATATTCAAGTCAATATGCCATTATCACAAGACAACAATTCTTATATCTTTAACTAATATAGCTATAATGCCATCTCTACCAACATGGCCATAATCTATTTTTTGGATCAACAAAGACAAATTGTCTAACTAGAAAAATAAATGACTTTGAAGCTCTATTCTCTACATAATATATCAACTATGAAATTAATTGAGGCTTTAAGATTAACATTTTAATAAAAAATCTTGTTACTAGCCCACATGCATAGCACTACAATAGATCTGCTCATATATGAGAATACCAATTTTAACTTGACACCATGAGAATATGAATTGACAAACACAAAACAAAATGTTCATGCATAATCACACTAGATTTCAACCCAAGCATGCGACTTTAGCTTAATTAAATATATTAACTAAAAGAAACACAAAATTGAAACACAAATAAATTTTTCTATCGATTCAAAAGATCCAAAAGCTTCTTGCCCTTAATTTCAAAAAAAAAACTTTTACGCAAAAAAAAATGATATCTTATCTTCATATCTTTTCAAAATTACATCTACATCTGATTTCATTTTTTTTCCAACTTATATCTTTGGACTACATTTCATCTAGTTATTACTCCTTAAGTTACTCATGCTTTCACTTGTTCTACACAGAGATCTAACTTCCTCATGACTTCACGCTAAAACTGATTTATGTGGCTTTTACAAGATTGTTAATCTTCTATTGTGACTTCTCCATCCTTCCTGCAACTTAAGCTTACAAATAGAGGGCTTTACCTTTTTTTTAAGGTCGATTGAAACTTGGCAGCTTATGTAAGATCTTCCTCTTTGTTTGTACAATTTTTCTACTAAACATGAAATTATTTTAAAAAATCTGATTCCTTTTGCTGGACTACGAATCCCTTTGATTTTGATCTCCTCCAATGAAGATCTACTAGTCCCTTTGATTTTGATCTCCTCCAATGAAGATCTACTATATGTTCGTTCATCTTTAATTACAATTGGATCTAATATTTTGTCAGTGTTCTGATTGGTTCTTCAACTTCTCACAGTCTCTTGTTTTTGCAAATTGTTCAATTAAAAAATATTGGAGTTGGATACATGGTTTTTTTTATGCCATTCTGGCTTGAGCCTTTCTCTTGGCATATGGCTCTCCTTGGTGATTCATCGAGAATGCCTTCCTAGTATACCCAGATTTGGCATGGTTTCAGGATAGAGATTTTATTTTCCTTATGGAAAGACCGTAATGCTGTTATTTTTACTCACAGCTTTCTAGATATCAATGTTTCTCTTTATGCTAAGGCATGTTTATGTAATGATGTCATGATGCAGATTCAAGTGCAAGCGGATAAGGTGACCTTTGAGGTCGCCCATTTACAGGAGCTGCTGCACCATTGGGGTAATGCCCCGTGTACTGTAGCTCGGGTGTCACCGGATTCTCTTGGCGCCGCCGCTTTGCCTCTCCTCCTAGGAGGGCTTCGGCTACTGGCTAGCCTCCTCTGCTTGTTTCTACTATTGCTGCTTCAGCTCGGCCGACGGCCAATGTTGCTGTGTGGCCTTCTGCCACTTTTGATAAAATCCCCCGCCTGACTCTTGCTATTTCTCCCAGGCGGGACGAAGGAGAATTGGAGAATGAAGACAAAGATACAGATGATGGGTGGTCACTTCCCGACTACCCTTGGGCCCAATGTTTGGGGCAATCCCAATGATAAAGATCCTCCTCCCTCTTCTGCTACTGCTCTCGCAGCTTGACGGCTTTCTTTATAAGTTTTTTTGGTGAATAGTTGTATGTTTCCGGCATGATGCCGAGTGACTCTTCGCAAGGTGATTTTTTATCTCCCGGTCCTTTTTTGTGAATATTGTACTCTTTTTATATATTAATTGAAAAGGCCTCTATTCATAAAAAAAAATTATTTTAGAACCTATTTTGATATGAAATAAAAGAAATATAATATTATAATACAAATAAAATATTCTATTGATTCAAGAAATTAGACGAACTTGTTTATCAAATAATCAAATATCAGATTCATTATTGGATAATGAATGAAAAGTAAACCTAAAACTAAAAAACTAATTACATAAACCTATACCAGCAATATTCCAACAGTAGCAATCCTTCCTCAAATTCAATGTCTCTCAATCGTCATTCTATCGGATGAGAAATTTCCTACCCAGAAGTATATGCTGATTCAACAACCTCCATCCAAATAATTCGATTGCTACTTATACACTTTGTGAACTCTCCCTCTTAGTTCTTACAGCATCAAAGAAAAAAAACCATTATAAAGTGGTTCTAAGGGCAGAAAAAAAAAACAATATTTTCGAATCTATTCTGATATGAAATGGAAGAAACTCAATATTATAATACAAATAAAATATTCTATTGATTCAAGAAATTACAATAAATTTTTTTAATCATCTGATCAAATATTAGATAGCCTGATGATAAATGAAATGTAAAACTAAAAAACTAATTACATAAATCTATACCAACAATATTCCAACAGTAACAATCCTTCCTCAAATTCAATGTCTCTTAATCGTCATTCTATCGGATGAGAAACTTCTCACACAGATGTATATGCTGATTCAACAACCTTCATCCAAATAATTCGATTGCTACTTATACACTTTGTGAACTCTCCCTCTTAGTTCTTTAAGCATCAAAGAAAAAAGCCATTAAAAAGAGGCTCGAAGGGCAAGCCAGAAAAAAAAACTACGCAAACTAATTAACTACAGTATATACAGTAATCCAATAATAACAGAATCCAGAGACAACATAGCGAAAAAGCAAAATAAATAAATAAACATAACCGATTTTAAAAGACAGAGTCCAGTCCTCGGCCATTTGTTCCAGAGAACAGTCACATTTGTTATGGCAACACATTAATATAATAATTTTTCTATGTAGGTAATGAATATGGAATCAGAAATATAAGAATTTTTTTTTTATATATTGACTTATGCAGATTTAAACTTAAGACTATGCAGTTTAGGATCCAATAATAATATATACGCAGTAATCCAATAATAGTAGAATCCCGAGACAACATAGCGAAAACAGGAAAATAAATAAATAAATAAAACGAACAACATTTGAAACATAACTGATTTTAAAAGATAGAGTCCAGTCGTCGGCCATTTGTTCCAGAGAACAGTCACATTGGGTATGGCATCACATTTATATAATAGTTTTGCTCTGTAGGTAATGAATATGGAATCAGAAATATGGGAATCCTTGCCATCGAAATACATATCCAAGTTTTATCACATGATAAAATCAGAATTAACATTACAGTTTTGAAGTCGAGATCAAATCCTTAATCCATGAATATTTTGTAATTTTAATATTTGTGGCAAATCAGATGCTAATTCTAATATTTATGTTATCATTCATCGTCGAAAACAAGGATATAAGACGATTCTCATCATAACTAAGGTCATAAGCTCCTTAATCAATTATCAATCAACAAGGGATATGATTGAATCAGAAGCGTTGATGATGAATGCATGCTTCGTTTCGTGAGTAAATACCAAACCAGGCCTCAAATGGACAACCTGAAACCGCAAACAGTTTTTTTGTAATTATATTATCAACAGTCAATAATGCCCAATAATTCCAATCAAGCAGAATATAAAATGTTTAAGCAGCTTACCCCAACTGCAAGGAAGTGTCTGAAGCTTCGTTGTGTTGAATAATGCTTGTTTTGTGTTGGCTCATGGGAGTGTTAGATTTATGTATACTTTCTGATGACTGAGAATGATCACGAGTTTCCAAAGACTCAATCAACAAGGATTCCACTGCCATATTATTCTCCGAATTAAAGCGCTGTTTCAACTGCTCAACCTGTACAAACCTTTGTTTCAATTAACCAGAAGAAATGCAGCGCAAAGAAATAGAAATGCCAATTCGAGAAAACATATCTACCTCCAGGTGAAGTCTTGCATTCTCCTCCTCAATTTGGTTTCCCTGCTTACAAATAAAAATGAGCCAAAGGAAAAGTTCACTGTATGTATTGATACGGCAATTATTTGAGTTGATAAAACCATGTAATCTACCATAGTCTAAGGTGGATTCAAACATATAGTTGTGCTCTACATAGTTTGTACATGTCATCTCTTGGAATACTGAGCAAAATTTCTACTCTTCCTACCATCGATCTTCGGTTACTAATTTTCTTCTCACCATTAGGTTGGCTATTTCTATTTTACCACCTCTTTCCTTTTGCCTCCATAGGTGGCCTACATAGCTTTCTCCCTATGCTTGAACCAATCATCTATTGCCTCTCGCTATTCTATTTATATTATCTCTTCTCCTACATAATTTCAATCACACTTTATACAAGTGTTGCCTTTCTATAAGCTCAATAAGAAAAATTTCCCTCCATAATCAAATTGGAAGTAGTATATTTAATTGTTCTTGTTTCTAGTTTAGATTGTGTATGTTATTCTACACCAACATTTCTGGTCACGTTATGTGATCCATCATCAAGATGGCAGAAAGCTTATGGAATAGAAAGATGATGGATCACAGAATGGGATCTGAAACATTAATGCGCAATCTAAACCAGAAACAACAATAGCTACTATAGATTGTGGAAAACAAATTTTCTTAGTTGTAAATTTTGTTTTTTATGGCAACCTTTTCACATAGTTTGTCTTTCTATATTTTAATACACATACCTACACTTTGGTGTTTAACATTCCCAATTTTTTTTAATTAGTATGATGAGATAGTTTAATTTTAACACTTTCACATATTGGCAAAAAACATATTGTTTTATTTCTTAGGCTTATATAGCTCCTTCTTTCACCATGATTATATATGCATTCAAGTTTTTGTTGAGAAAGATTACAAAGAAAATCATCTTGAAATGGGTACAATCACTAGTATACCATGTGAACTATAGGTTGGCATATATCTTATGGACTAATGAATTACCTGAAGGTGCACAAGCTACATAAAGAATGCTTCATTAGGTTTTGGCATAATATAATTGTGGTGAAGAAAATAATGCACCTACCGAGAGGCTGGTTAAAACCTCGAGGGATGCACGATTTCCTTGAACCACCTCAGCTTGCTAGCTAGGAGTGCTAGGGAGATCAGACACAAGATGAAGGAAGCTACTTGATTACCTTGATGCGATTAGATGTTGAACAAATGTGATTGTCAAGATGCCTATATGTGAATTAGATTGATTAAATGTCATTTAACTGTTTGTGTAAGTGTCTAAATGCAACTAAACTAATTAGATGGAAATGAATTAGACAGATAAATTGATTAAAGAATTTTGATTATAGAAAGTAAAAGAGCTAACTGAGAAAATTAAACCCTAGGCTCTGTTAGCTCACTGCATTGGACAAACGGGCAGCATAATGACTACAGTGCGATTGATGTACAATAGCGTACCGCATTGGCATCTCGTACGGGTAGAGTTTGGACTTAGCAAGAATAAAATAAAAGGACATAAAACAAAGAACTAATCTATGTAAAATGCCAATAAGATAAATGAATAGAATATAAACAGATGAAGTAAAATTACTCTGTGTACAAAGTAAAAGGAAATGACAATGAAAATAACAAATTATGGTTCTAGGAAAAAAGAACTTAGTAGTATGGAAGATTCAACTGTTTATGAATATTTTATGAGAAAATTAAATGAGAAGATTAGAGACGATAGAACATGGTTCGATGGCTGATAAAGCATTCAGATTGTAGCTTTTGAACCCACGAACTCAAAATAGAAACTTGCACACAAGTGAAGAAAAAATGTATTGTGGCCATAAAGAGGTTTGCCTTAGTCAAACTCCCACTTTGGTGTTTCCACCTCCATAGACATCCGTTAGACACAATAGTTTCCGTGATAGATAACCGAGTAGAAAGAGTAAAAATAATAATGTGAAATAGAAGTATGATAAGAAAGATAATATGTATAAAGACACAAAATGATATGGAGAGAACTTCCCAAATGAAGGTAGAGAGCTCGAATGTACTATGCAAGGACAAGTATGAAGGCTAGAGCTACACGATAATGAAAAAAAATCTGTAACAATACGGTGTGTAAAACCATAAAAGATGGTGGATAATGGAGGATATGAGTAACCAAGTGACTGAATAATCAATCCCAGAAGATGTTAGATGTTTGAATGAGCATATAAGAAGAACAAATGAGGGCTACAAAAGGGTATTTGATGGAGCGGGACGGATTCCGTGGAAACAAACCATCATTCCATAGCGTTACAATGCACGTTCACAGATTTGTAATGCCCCAACGACCACCTGCACATTTGTAGATTCACACATGATAGCGCGCCATGCGGACGTCTCTGTGGTGTGCACATGTCCAAAACCGGTGAGGGCTTAATTGTGGGAATTTTTAGTTGGATGATGAGTTGGCTGATAACAAGGATAAAGGGGGTGACGAGATTTTGTATCTTACGCTAAAGTGGACAAAATGTGAAAATGACATCCTACACGGGGCTGTAAATTTACACCATTACATTTTATCCCCACTTTTACAAGCATATTATCTTTTTCACAAATGCGAAGCTAAAGTAAGCAAGATCTTACATGAATTACCTGCAGGAATTATGTTGCGTACAGTTGCCCCCAGCCAGGAATTCCTAATTTGACAATGAGCTGGATCAAGCATACACATTGTAGACGAGCATGCTAGCTGATGAAGACAACCTTTGATAAGAGATCATTGATAGTACGCCAATATGACTTGGTAAGTTGTGTTATGCCAAGCCATATGATGGGGTGATTTTTTATAAGCTCTGACATGCGTAGAAAACGCTAGATAGGTATGTGATAGGGAGACTTTGATTGTCCATGAATGGCGTAGCATTGAGATAGATAAGCCTGTGATAGGGCAGCTTTAGACATAGTATGCCAACAGGCGTAGCGTTAATCTAGATAGGCATGTGATAGGGAAGCTTAAGGTCACTGCCAATACGTGTAGCATTAAGCTAGATAGGCATATAATAGGGAAAGAATGAGACACATATTAGTGGTTTGGCCCCTACAAAGATAATATGACACTGGATTTTGAAGAAAATTATAAGAAAAACTTGTGGTGTGGAAACATCGTTAGATAAAAAAAGATCAAAGAGCTGCATATAACATATCCCCCTCTTGCGATGGACTATGACTCGCACAAGGGAGCATAGACCATACCAAGGAAAGGAAAATATGAGGTTGCCTGGCAACATACTAGATATTGTCATAGAATGTCACTTCCTGACATTCTATGATACATGTTTCCATAACATCTTGCACAAGGACAGTGGGATCCAAGGGGTTGGCATTAGAACCCATAAGCATAGACATCTCTCTATTCTCAGCAGATATTTCATCACTACCAACCTGGTCTGAGATCAGAAGAATGACACATGAAAACAAAAATAAAGAGAAATTTGGGTCAACATGGAAGGGGTGCCTAAATGCCCCCAACACTTTGCATTGTCCCCAAATATCGAAGATCAAGATTATGACAAACAGAAGAAATAAATGATAGATAGAAGAAGTGTGTGACGCAAAATCCCTATTTCTTGGTACCAACAAAGTAAAATGGTCCTCCGGGAGGGAACAACATTAAAATACAAACACTGGAGAACACATACATGAACACTCTACTCTATAGATGTAGAAGCGGTTCAAACCCTCATAGGTCATCCTTCAATAGATCGCCATCCTCCCAATCTTGATCATACGGGAAGAGAGGTCAACACTGCAATGGCACAACTACTAAGGTTGCCCCAAGCCCCTCACCAGCAGCTACGACCAAAGATGAAGCACCTTATAGGTCCCCATCCAAGGGATCTATCATGGAAAGTGAGAGGGATCATGTGAAGATCGTCATCAACACTGGAATATCCTCTAGTGAATTGAAAACACAAGCATCAATGCTTGGTGGTGACCCACATAGAGGTGCAGTTGAAGAGGCATCCCCTCCGACCTTTGCGAAAGGGACGGAGACAAACTTAGGAGAAGCCAAAGCTTGCTCCACTGCAAGAATAGAAACAAAAAGATGGTCTATTCGAGCATACTTGCAATGCCTAAACCCTGACTGGGCCCTACTTGAACTTGCACTTGAAGGATGGAGGCGAGGCCTTCCGATCCATTATGGCTAGCTTTGGTATGTCTGAGTAGCTGGTGTGGCAATGAGTCGATGGAGCAGAGACATGCTGAGCGGGCATGAAAATATTAGAGATAACTTACGTGTACAACATGTTTATAGGCTCAAATAATAGAGGGATATCAAGAAACGTGGTGATCAGTAGCAGTTTTTGTGGCAGAGAGATGAATACTTGGACCTGCTTAGTATAATGCCCAATGGTCACTCCTAGTGTAGGGGAAGTTTGACGAAGGTGAAGGCGTGAGGGGCTACATAAGCAGGACCAAAGTGTTAAGTAGATGCAGAGGCGACAGACACGGGCTCAGAGGATGTGTTCTCCGCCCTCGCAGCAACCACATGAACTAAGGCCCTCTCTCATCTATGATGCTTATGCTTGATGCAGATGTGAACTCGGATGACAAGGTTGTGGGGGAGTACTGTCATCTTGCTCCATGGGAGAAGTCATAACTGTCGTGGCTGATACTAAAGGAGACCCAACCAATGGAGTAGGAGGTGGGGCTGATGCAGGAGGAACCAAAGGCTTAGTCATGGATGACCTTCCCCTTTTCTCCCTGTAGGTAGCTAGGGGAACATGAGGTGCCCTAGAAGGTTGAGTAGTAAGTGTTGGAGGAGATTGTGTGATCTTATGAGATTTCCTTCCATGACCATAAAGGGTAGGGCGAGGGATGTACAGAATGATGGGAATGGTGGGAGACGGATGCACCATGGGCTTAGGTAGTGTGAGTGCCTTTCCTTTGTCCACATGGGAAATAGACATAGTCCAACATAAGACACTAGTAGAAGTTATGTGAGCTTCGGTGAGAGGGGGAGTCCCGTGGGTTACACGCTTCCCCTGAGCCCTCAATAATGAAGGGGCAGAGGAGGAGGCATGTTGAGCCCCACGAGAAGGTGGGACACCTGGAAATGATATAGAACACAACCTCATAAGCCCAACTTTATACACACACGATATGCAAGGAATGCAGCATTCTGCCAGGCACACAGGGGTTCGATTGGAGTTGGCCAAAAATGATCAATAGTGAAGCCCTCATGGGAGACTAGGGGATTATATCTAGTGCCTTGCATAGTATGGATAGTCACTTTGTGTGGGAACTTCAGTCATTTATGGATTATGTAAGGGACGACCCCAATGGAAGTCCGCCAAGGGATGCCTAACACCATCCTAAATAGGTCCAATTTGGGAGTCACTACAAAGGTTGAGAAAACAGTATTAGGTCCCACCTGAATAGTCAACATTGTTGATCCCAAGGGAAACAAGGAGATTATGTAATGTGTAGGGATGGTGGTATCACACTAATCATACTTTCTCTGGCTCAATCCATTCACAAAGAGGACTTTCTTCGTGATTATGTCAACTTCGAACGAAGGGTCCAAAAACACACCCCTGATAGTGATGTCAATAATAAAGTCTAGGACATATAAGTGCCTATGTTTTGTGCTATAGGGCTCATCCAGAGTGGTGAAAGAGATAGCCGTTTCAGGCACTATTCAGACTTGCGGGGAAATTGGAGTAATAGTCACCATGTTTACATATATACGAACTATCACTTAGCGATGGAGGAGATGACAAGGAAGCCGTGATGAAGTTGGATGAATACGTCGGGAATAGATCAGTATAGATCTACAAAAAGATGTTTAGTTTATCAACATACTTGTTTTCTTTAGGCTTCCTTTCATTCACCTTTATTGTGTCTCTATCGATATGGTCTTACAATATATGTCAAAGATGTACACAACTTCCAATGTCATGACCATGAACACAATGGTACTGAAAAAACTTTGAACCGTCGTACCATAAGGGATAGGGGTGATTATTAGGACGGGTTCTAATCTTTGGAAGAGTCACCAAGTTGTCCTTGAGTAACATCTGTAAGACATTGGCATAGGAATCTACAGTTCTAGTGAACGTTTGATTCCTTTTAAGGTTCATTATGAAGTAATTCCTCTCGGTATTAGGTTGTGGTAGTGCTATAACACTGGCTACAACCTTTTTCTTCCGGTATCCTCAAGAGGTAGAGGCCTCTCCATAAGCATTTAAGGAAGAGTCCCATAACTATAACTGAGCTATGGTATGCTCATAATCTGTCAGAGCACTACAAAGGCAGGTGAAGTTCTAATATCTATTCAGGAATAACTTTTCCCTTAGAGCCGGCTGCAAGTTGTCGATGAACATCCTCTGGAGATTGGCATTAGGTAGAATATAAGGTACCCTTGTAGAAATGGACTGAAATCTTGAGATGAAGTCAGTCACCTTCTTGTTCGGCTTTTGTTTGCAATGTAAAAGGTCAGTTATGGTGGCCTTGCTTCTAATAATAGCTTAGAACCTAATGAGGCAAGTATCCATCAAATGATTGAATGTCCTGATAGAATAGTCAAGAAGGGAAATGTACCATTTCATGGCAGTTCCTTTCAAAGATGTAGAGAACATCTTGAGCAACACAATTCATAGTGTGATAATCACTGCACTGTGTCACAAACGAATCAATGTGGATCTAGGGATCTTCGTCACCACTCTACCTTTCAAACTTGAGGGATTCAGCCCCTCGTGACAATGGAGTACTCATCACTTGTATACTAAGATAGAAAGGAGTCAAAGAACTCTGGTTGGTCGTAGTCGATATGTTGGCTAGTTGTTCTTGCAGTAGACCCATATTACACAATATGGTGTTTAGTAATGGGTTTCTTGGTGGAGTAGGAGGAGGATTGCCTCCACCTCTAGGTGGGGTAGATGATCTTCTATGTGCAGTTCCTTCGCCACCACCTCGAAAGTTAGCTCCAATATTTTGTGAACAAAACCAGAAGGCATTCCTAATTATTGTGATATTGGGACCAGTAGTACCACTTCCGGGGGCATCACTGGTGGTAGGTTCTACCATATGTACAGATGCTTCAGGCATGGTAAGATCTATATGTCCCCCAATAAGGCCTGATTGAGTCCATTGTAGTCCAGGAGGAGGGAGAGGAATATTTCCCTCTACTATCTTCCCTTTCATTAGGAGTACTTCAAGACGTTCTTTATCTGCAACCAATAGTTCCCTTAAGTTATAGATGGCATCTCTAGCTTCGGGATGGAAATCTTTTAACTTAGGGAATTTTTCAAACTTTGTTGGAATTTCCTCCAAGGATTGGATCTTATCGAACTGAACCGTGAGAGTCGAATCGTGATCTATTGTAGGAGGGGACTCTAGTGGATATCTTTTAGGTGTGGTATGATGACATCCAGACTTTGGAGAGGTAGCATTTCCAAGGACCAATCCTGAGAAGAACTGTGATCCACTCAAATCATTCACATCCATGTTTTTGGTATACAGGGGTCCTAGCCTAGCTGGCCTGTAGCAATCAGGATGGGCACCATGCCTTGTAGATATTTTCACAACAGATCCTGTCGTAGTCTAAGTTGTAAAGCTCATAGAGATTCACCACAACAGCAGTTCACATCGAGTTCACCAAAATTTTGTGAGGAAAATAATGCACCTATCGAGAGGTTGGTAAAACCTTGAGGGATGTATGATGTCCTTGCACCACCTCACATTGCTAGCTAGGAGTGCTAGGGAGTTCAGACACTAGATGAATGAAGCTACTTGGTTACCTTGATGCGATTAGATGTTGATAAAATGTAATTGTTTATATGCCTATATGTGAATTAGGCTGATTAAATGTCAATTAAGCATTAATGTGTAAGTGTCTTTAAATACAACTAAACTAATTAGATACAAATGACCTACATAGACAAATTGATTAAAGTGTGTTGATTATGGAAAGTGAAAGAGCTAAGTGAAAAAATAAAACCTGAGCTTTGTAAGCTCACTTCTTGAGACATACATACGGCATAAGGACTACAATGTGACTGATTGATACCAGCATGCCATGATGGTGTCTCGTACAGGCGGAGTAAGGACTTAGAAAGAATGAAATAAAAGGACGTAAACAAAGAACTAATCTACGAAAATGCCAATAAGGTAAATGAATTGAATGTAAACAGATGAAGTAAAATTACCCTAAGTGTACAAAGTAAAAGGAAATGACAATGAAAATAACATATTATGATTCTAGGACAAAAAAACTTAGTAGTGTGGAAGATTCAACTATTTATGAATATTTTATGAGAAAATGAAATGAGTAGAAGAATAGAGATAATAGAACCTGATTCGATGACTGATAATGTGTTTTGATTGTAGGTTTCAAACCCATGAACTCGCAATAGAAACCTACACACAAGTAAAGAAGAAAATTTGGTTTGGCTATAAAGAGGTTTTCCTTAGTCAAATTTGGTGTTTTCACCTCCATGGACAGTCGTTAGACACAATAGCTTTAGTGATAGATAACCCAGTAGAAAGAGTAACAATAATATTGTAAAATAGAAGTATGTTAAGAAAGATAATATGCCTAAGGATACAAAAGGATATGGAGAGAACTTCCCAAATGAAGGTAGAGAGCTCGAATGTGCTAAGTAAGACCAAGTATGAAGGCTAGAGCTACACGATAATAAAGAAAAACCTGCAACAATATGGTGTAAAACCCAAAAAGATGGTGGATAATGGAGGATATGAGCAACCAAGTGAGTGAATAATCAGTCCTAGAAGATGTTAGAAGTTTGAATGAGAATCTAAGAAAGCCAAATGAGGGTCTCAAAAGGGTATTTGATGGAGCCGAATAGATTACGCACAGAAAAACCATCATTCTAGAGAATTACAATGTAGGTTGGAAGGTTCATAATGCTCTAATGACCGCCTATATGTTTACAAATTCGCAAACGAGAGCGTGTCGTGCAAATGTCTCCACGGTACACACACGACTAAAACTGTTATGGGCTTCATTACAGGGATTTCGAGCTGGAGATGAGTTTGCCAATGACAAGGATAAAGGGGGTAATGGGATTTTGCGTCTTAGGCTAAAGTGGACAAAATGCAAAAATGGAATCCTACACGGGGGTGTGATTTACACCATTACAATATAGAGGTTAAAAAATAAGAACCACAATAAAATTTAAAAAAATCTTATGTGCATTATCGAGTGCTTTCAAACATTCATTGTTTATGCAGTAATAAAATCTAAGTCTATAATTTCATATGTATATTATATTCTTTTAACCTTAACTATTAATGAGGAGAGGTCCAAATGAGTTTTACATAGAAATTAAT
This sequence comes from Thuja plicata, assembly GCA_018584345.1. Taxonomy (NCBI): domain Eukaryota; kingdom Viridiplantae; phylum Streptophyta; class Pinopsida; order Cupressales; family Cupressaceae; genus Thuja; species Thuja plicata. Next base: position 764,587 of record MU223285.1, on the reverse strand, counting down.
GGGAAGTATGGTCAC
>MU223285.1:731149-742121 GCA_018584345.1 Thuja plicata | reverse complement strand
TAAAATTGTTGGGAAAGGAGATGTTTTGTTAAAACTAGCCAATGGAAATAGTTGGCTGTTACGGGATGTTAAGTATGTCCCTCAAATTAAAATTAATTCTATTTCAGTTGGGCAATTGTTCTCTCAACGATGTAATGTCAAGTTGGAATCCAATAAATGGAAGGTGACAAAAGGGTCCTTAGTGATTGCAAAAGGGAACAAATTGGATACTTTATATCTGGTAGAGAGTCAGAATGAAGTGGGAGCTATTCTCAGAAGTGGCGCAGACCTATGGAATAAGATTTCTCAGCATCCACATCAACAAGATGTTGAGAAAGAGCAGCTAAAACGAAAGGCAAGCAATTGGGAAATAAAGGTATGTGAAGCCCAACACCAAGGAACTGATACTTATAAAGGTACGCAGGGTGCTGGCAAAAGTTGTGGAATTTGTAGTAAACCTGCTAATTGCACTTACTCCAAAAAAGCCATTTCAAAAGCCATTACGCTTGGATGGAAATCTGTAGAGTTTTAGTGATCATCATTTGCGTGCTAAAATTCATCAACCAATTTTGTCCCATTCTGTAACTCGCATGGCGCATACGTAGCTGGTACCGGCTGTGGAAGGTTCACTGACATTTGTTTTGGTTTGAAGATTTATAAAGTTTTCATCGTTAAATTAATGGAGCTCTAAATTTAGCTCCGCACTAATCATATTTTCAAAATTTTCATCATACCAAAACTGAACTGGATAATGGAAAGATAATTTGGCCAGAAAATCGAAACTCTTTGTGCATATCTTGTAAACCAGTATACCTTTATCACGCTTCCTGTGTTTACAGAAGTTATCCTTTTTTTGAAGAACCCATCTCCAAACATGCTTTGGAAGCAAAACCAAACTCTATATCTGTGCGTGGATTGAGAGGGGGCGCGCATTGGCAGTGATTCTGGAATTCTGGTTTTAAAGCTTCCAATAGAATTTGTTTGAGATTTTACAACTTCTTCTACTAAACCATTTTTTCCAATGTCTCCTGTTTTGGCACATGCATTGAGGGTGTGGAATTAAGTTTCATCACATTCATTTTATATTATATATTTTATATTTAAAGTTATTTGTTCAATCAGCTCCTATGCTGGTGTGAGCAGTTGGCGCAGGTGGTGGGATTAAGCTTTACACCTGCAAATGTCATTTGTTCGAACATCCAATTTTTCTGCTGTGGTGAACGCTTATACCCCATTCTGAAGCTTGTGTTCGCTGTATCGCAAGTTATTATTTGTCTACCTTGCGATATGGCGGTAGCCGTGGTTTCGAAGGATTATAAAAATCTCACATACCTTTATGATAGTTTTATCACAATAATTTATATGTTAATACTTTGAAATCACCTTTTAAGAATTATAATGATTCTCGAGAGGGTCCACCAGAAACTGCTTGGGATATTGAGAACTTCTACTTGAAATCATTTCATGAGTATGAAGACTTGGCATAATATTATACTCTCGTCTGATAGAAATGATGACCTTATATTTTCAACCTCTATATTATTATTTAAATCGAAAGATTTAAATAGTATAAATTTAGGTATTGATTCAAAGTCTGGCATTAGGATTCATAATGTACGTCGGGCCTCAATGTGGGCCTAACCTAAAAAAAATTCAATTCTGATCACCTGGTCCTTAATTATTTTGAAAATGTTATTGAAAGTAATCATGGAATGTATTCAAAAAATTTGATGGCATTGCATTGTGTATTCTGAGCCCCATTTTCCTATGATCAAAAACTGAATTTAATGCAATCGGATTTGTCTTGGGAAACCAATTAATCTGTCACAAAAATCTGAAACTTGGGCCAATTCTGAAACTTGGGCCAATGCATAGATGTCTGATTAGGGAGTCAATTGCAAAGAGTGGTTCTGAGAAATTCAATTGGGGGAGCAATATATTAATTTTCAAAGATCTACAACTATTTTCTAGAAATTTTCAAAGATGATCTACAACTATTTTCTCGAAACTTCATTGATAAACATTTCAAAACTGTATTTGCCTTCGCCTTTGAAACCAGGTCAAATCAACTGATGAAGATCCTCAATCTGTCACAAAAGTATATTTTTATATAGAGAATCATAAGGACTACTTTATTTGATGAGATACTTATCTGATTGAGAAAGATAAATTTCTAAAGTAGGGCTCTAACTAACATCATCACCGTGCAAATGACAGATCTGCATAAACTATATTTGGATTGCATAAACTATATTTGGATTGGTCTTTGCAAAAAGATCAAACCAGGTAGGTCATGGGACCTTGAAAATTGGCATAGGATTTCATTATGATATGGACAATTTAGAGGAAAGGTTTGATTGGCAAAAAGACCATAAGCATTGAAATATTCAGTTTCAAAAGTAGCTATTTGAGAGGATTATAATATGTAAATTGCAAAACTTGTGCACACCCTAATTTTTTTCTATTTGATAGATGTATCAGGTTTGGTTCTGGAAGGCTGAAAATGAATGTACATATTTATAAGTGTCAACTAGGATTGCACGTATAATTCACTAATTTGGCATGGGATTTAGGAGGTCATTTTTAGGGTTTTCTCTTTATATAGAACTCTAGATTTTGCAAAAATTTGGAGTCCTAAAAATTCCCTTGCTCACCAAAGCGCTAGTAGAAGTGAGGTGGCGCAAGGAAAGGTCCATCCTTCAATGCTTTAATCAGTCTTGAGGCCGGTGAACTATTTCTTTCTCCACATTTTGGTGAACCTAACATGAACTAGGGACCCCTTTATCAAACCTTCCCTTTGTTGAGTAACAGTCCCTTTGTAGAGATGGTGACCATTATTCTAATTTTTCCATCCACTTAGAGGGTTCTTGTGATGAACATCACTTTCACCCACCTAGATGAGCCATAAAAGAAAGAGCCTTCTCCCCTCTATGTCCCAACTTCAATTAATGGCATCTTTGTTAGGGATGTCTTGGTTGACCCTACATATTGATTTGACATCATCACTAAGGAGGTCCTCTTTATTAATGACCTAAATCGTGAGAAATATTACAAGTGGGCCACCACCATAAGAACGCATGATGGGTTGTCCCTTCCCCCTTTGGGGTCCACTGCCTTGACAGTCGAAGTAGGACCCAAGGCAATGTTTTCTATATTTTTTGTGATTCCCGAGTCGAACCTCTTTTGGGTCAAAATAGGTATCCTTTGGTTGACCTCCACGAGAGTTGTCCCCTCAATTTTGCATAAATTCCTAATGTTTCCTTACGAGGGTATTATCCATAAAGTCTTAGATATTAGATATCACCCTTTGGTGTCCCGTAGGGACTTCTCTCTAGACCATTTCTGGTATACTTTGGTAGGGCCCCTACATCTCCAATAGGATATAACATTCCTCACTTATCAAAAGTACAAAGTCGGGGAACATTCCTACTCCCCCACTCAGTGGTCTCATTATGCTCAATGTGCTTCTCCCTCTTCTCCTTTGTCATTGTGGGCTCAAGAAAAGTGTGTGCCCCATGGGAAGCCTCCCCACCTGTCTTGGATCTCATGGCCTCCAGCGTTGTCTTTTTTCCCGCATCTGCACCTAGTGCAGCCAAGGGAAAGGCACCCAAGATCATGTAATCTCCCTTGGCACTTTCCCCTAAGCCTCTGAGGGCATCCTCTGTTCCTCTCATTGCTTGTATGGCAAAGAGAGGAAGGGCACCTGTGACTAAGCATGTAGTGCCTATGTCAAGACCACCTCCTACTCTATCGATGGGTTTTTCTTTTTTTCTAGCAACAACATTGATGACCTCTCCTATAGAGTAGGATTTTTTGTACCCTCGCACGCTTCTCAGTATGGGCCCCATTTGTGTTGGAACTAGCGTCCGTGTGAGTGTAAGCGTTGTTGGCAAGAGAGGGCCCTGGCCTGTAAGCCCGTAGTGAGGACGGAGAGTGTGTTTTTTGAGCCCATGTTTACTACTTATACTTTCATTCCCAGCTCTACTCCCACCTCTGTTGCAACTTTTCCAACTTTCTTCCTTGTAACCTCCTCTATCTCACTTTTTCTTATGTAGAGAGTGATTGTTCCGCCTTGCACCAAGTAGGTACAAGTGTTTATCTCTCAATCATATGATCCACCATTTATCACCCTATTTGAAGTCGCGCTTTTTCCCACATCAGTGAACATATTACATACACAAGTAGTATCTAAAATAGTGATGTCCACCAACCCCGCGCCAAACCCATTTCATGATTACCATGTCATCTTTCTCGATGTCCTGAAGGTTACTATAGTGGATTGGAGGGATTCACCTCCGTCCTTCAAGAGGAAATTTTAGTAGGGGCTTGTCCTATTTTTTTGGCATTGCAAGTTCACTCCGGTATTTTTCTTCTCGGTCCTTGCAGTAGAGCAAGCTCTGGCTTCTCCTGAGTTCATCTCCACCCCTTTAAAAAAAATTAACAGGACATCTTCTTCATTAGAACCTCCACATGGGTCTTTGATTAGCTATGGGTCTTTTCTTATTTTCTTGTTCGAGGATATTCTAGCATTAATAACAATATTTACATGATCCGTCTCACTCGCCTTGGTAGAGTTATTGGATAAAAATGTCGATGCTTCTTCATCCTTGGCTCTAACTTTTGGTGGGGCACTTGAGGCTTCCATAGTGGTCATTTCATTGCAATCTCAACCTCCCTCCCCATATGATCAATATTGGGATAAAAATGATCTGTCGGCAGATGAGTTGTGAAGGTAGTACCCGCTTCTACAACTTTAGGTTAGAGTGTGTTTGCTTATGTTCTGTAGTGCTTGTTTTTTAATGTTATTCCCTCACAAGGGACCCTTGTACTCCATTGGTACCTAGACAATAGAGGTTTCCTATTGTGTACCTTCTTCTCTTTGTTATCTATTTCTTTAACCTATCGTATCTTTGATTTTCGATATTTGGGGACGGTGCAAATTATTGGGAGGATTCGGGTTCCTCTTTCATGTTGATCAATTTTTTTTTTCTTCATGTGTTATTCTTTAGATCTGAGCCACAATTGGTAGTAATGAAATCATGTGTCACCTGTCAAGAACTAATATTCCATGACAACATCTTCTATGTTGGCATGCCATAAATGTCTCTTCTCTGGCTTAGAATATTTCTTGTTCCCCTTTAAGGAACATGGTCCATTCTATGGGTGGGTTGTTATATCTATGTATTTGATTATGTTTTATCTAAAAAACATATTGTCTCTACACAATAGGTTTTCTTGCAAATTGCAATTTTTTTATCTCATTGTCTGCCTTTGTGGGGGGCAGCCCACAACCTTTGTGTCTCAATCTCACCCTATTGTATGCCTATATAGCTTCCGCTATGCATACCACCCTGATTTAAGTCACCCTATCACATGCATATCTAGCTCTACTACGTGTGTTGGCGCATGTCTAAGTCGTCCTATTACATTCCTATCTAGCTTTTTCTACTCATGTCACTCCACCATCTAAAGTCTCCATATCACATGCTTATCTATCTTTTTCTATGCATGTTAGAGCACTATCAAAATTTCCTTATTATATGGCTATTTGCCATAACACGACTTGTCAGCCATATTGGCATACCATCGATGGTCCTGAGTCTATAGGTTGTCTTCATCGTCTAACACGCTTGTCTGTAGCTTGCCTATTGGATGTGGCTCAACAATAATTTAGGGCTTCCTTAGCTGGGGACAAACCTATGCGAAAGAATCCTTGTAGGTAAGGAAGATATGTTTCCTTAATCTCACATCTCTCTCTAATATGATATGCTTGCTAAATTGGGGGAAAAATGTAATGCCACAAATTTGCACCCCAGTGTAATTTACCATTTTATAATGTTCCTACCTTAGCCTAAGAAACAAATTCCATGTCACCTATCCACACCTATTCATTCTATTTTACCATTACCCATTCAGAAATGTGGCTACATGGCCTAGATGACACAAGATGCATATGCGCCACAGAGACATCCATACAATGACACTCATCTATAAATCTATAGACGTGTAGACTACTGTTGGATTGTTACAGAGGACCAACCTGCAGCTGTAATGCCTGAATCCACTACCCACTAATGTGGAATTTTGAATTCCTCGATTATAATCCCCATTTTGAGCTTCATTTTGGTCTTCTTCACAATCTGGGCCTTCTTCTTCATGCATTCTATAGATTTTTGAACTTGTCTTGAGCTCTCCATACAGTTTTTCATCTCAAGGTTTACTCTCATCAACCATCTTCGTCTTCATCTTGTGGATCTTGGCTTCGTTGTAGTGAAGGGAAGTTAACTACATTTCCATATTATGTCTTTGATAGCATATTGTGTCTCTTACCTATATTCATTTATATTATTGTTTAGTTACTTTTTTCCATACGGTTATCTATTATCATTATTGTGTCTACTTGGCTACTATTGAGGTGGAAACACCAAAGCAAGGACCTAACTTAGACATATCTCAAAATAGTCACCCCCAACATTTTCTTTTCTTACATGTGTGTAGGTTTGTGAAGAAATGAGTGAGGAGTTATCAGCCTCATCAAACATTGAGTCCAGTGTAGATCATCTTCCCTTTTTATCATTTCATATCTAGTTGTATTTTCTTTACATTCTCTCTTTGTACTATGTTTTGTAGTTAGATTTCTTCAGTTACCCTACAATTATTTTGTTATTTATGCTATCCATCTCATTTTCTAGGTCGTCTCACTACTATATCCTTAGAGGATGTGTGCGCACTGTGGTGGCATCCCGTAACTATGTTGTCTGTTAGTAATAACTGAGAGGGGGGGTGAATCATTGGCCTCAAATTTTAATCCTTCAATCAACCCTTAAAACTTATAACCACAGATTATGTCTCAAGTTATCTTTTGTCCTACAAGATGTATGCCTTGAAATACTTATATCAATTTTCTACTTGTCGGATTGCTTTGTAAATCTCACTTCTGTATGATTACCGATAAGCAGTTAACTATTTACCGAAACACAGTAAATATGCAGAGTATACTGATAAATCCAGAATTGCATATGTGAAATGTAAAACAATACAGTAAAAAAACATAAACACATAACACAAGGATTTTTAACGTGGAAACCCTATTAAGGGAAAAACCACGGGGACCGGCACCCAAATTTTCACTCTTCTGAAGTGAGCTCTGTTAGGAGCCAACCCTATTAAAGGTTACAAACACACTATTAGGTGTGACCTTGTTAGAGGATTTAAAAGATAGTTTGTCACCTAGTATCTGACATCTAATGCTGCCATCCTTGATCAAGCACTCACTTGGCCTGTCAATAGGTATCGGGCATATCCAATGCTACTTTTATGATCAAACTTTTTTATACTCCTTGGGCTGTATCTCAATTGTAAAAGACTTTTAAGTCGTGATCGGTTAAGAGACTTGATGCTTCAATGGTTAAACTGAAGCACTAATGATCTGTTCATACATACAACTCAATTGCAAATTTTCAGATCTATTTTAAGTCCATTACCTCTCTGATCAATATAATCAATTCTTTACCTTTGCTCCACACTGTTCTGCTTTGTGATGTTGTCTCACTGTTCATCGGTGTCTGCAGAATCTAGCTCTTTCCTCAGCTTGTTGATCAGGACTGAAAGAAGACTTTCTTCTCCTTCGGATTCTCTTTAGCATCTTTCCTCTATTCTCTTGTTCACCCCACAATTCGTAATGAATTGGGTTTGTCTCTATATAGACATGATTTCCCCTTTTCTTGGCTTTCTTTATTCTTGGCGTGTTCCACAATTCTCTCTAATAGATTTAAAGCAAACTCCAGTTTTATCTCAAAGAGATCTTCTTGCCAACTGGACAAATCAGCTTTAAATCAATTACTTATCTCCGACTTTATCTGGATGTTTAAAACAATGATAAGTATTCGTAAATTCTATCTTTAGCTTCTTGACAGCTAAGCATTTTGTCATTTTCTGAACTCTTTGTTCTGTCGGTCAACACTTCAGTTAGTCATCGGTGATAACTAACTGTTCCATCGGTGTGACTTCTGTTGTCATCAGGATCTCCATCCTTGTCTTTTCCATCGGGTAACACTGAAATTCTTTCCATCGGGTTACACTGTATTTTTCTTGTTGGTCAACACTGTAACTTTGCTCGTTGGTAATGATGTGCATTAGCTCGTTGGGTAACACTGTGACTCTATTCTTTTACTCTAACCGTCGGCATGCATTCCGTCGGTGTATACAGTCACTTAGTGAATAGTTAACTTATATGCATTACTGATAGCATAACCTTTAATTCATTGGTTATTTGAAGTCTTTGGTAGTATTTCCATGACCATACAGATTATATCAAGTTGACATCAATGACAATACAATACATTAACTGATTTAATGTCTTGCATGATCATCAACTTAACATCTTCAAACATTCAATCAGTTACATGTCATCAATTTCTCCCTTTGGCATTGATGGCAACATACTACATTATCATACTATACTATTACTAATACAATATGAAATATATAGTTTCATAAAGCTTTCCTAATGTAACTCATACAAATGTCTGGCTATCGGTAAGCTCAAATAGCTTTGATTTGATTTTTGCATCTTTCTTTCTGTCTTCAATCCCTTCACTGGATAGATGTAGAATCTTTCTTTCTCTGATGTGATGTGTTATGCTTCTGTGTCAAATTCTCTCCCTTTGACTGTTCTCCTTTCTTGTGATGTCTCTTGTCAACAATTTTCTTTTCCTTTGTGTGTACTTTCTGTTTTTTGTTACATCTCTCCCTTTGGATACTTCGATGGATATGATCTCTCCCTTGAGTTGATAATGGATATAATCTTTGTATGATAATGTGAAATCTCTCTTCCTTTGACAACAATGCCAAACAAACATGTTTGTTAAACAAGCTTTTGACAGTGATGCCGAACGGATCCTTTCTATCCATAATATATTCCTTGAATTTCCCAATCCATTGGTAATAACTCTGGTGCTCGGAGTAGATAAATACCTTGTTGTGTATAGATTTGTCTTGAAGTCCATTTCTCTGCTTGCATCAACATAAATGATATTCTGATAATATGTAGGCTGATGCAGCCTTCTAGTCAGCTTACTGACCAGTAGACAAGGATCTGACCCCTAGTCTCTTTCTCAAGCACTCAAATGCATCCTTGGGCAGTGGCTTAGTGAAGATATCGGCCAATTATTCCTTTGATTGCACATACTCAAGTATCACCTCCTTTTCCTGAACTTGTTCTCTCAAATAATGATACTTGGTGGCAATATGCTTTATTTTAGCATGCATGACTGGATTCTTGGAAATGTTTATTGCACTTGTATTATCACAATAGATAATTACTGGTTCTAAAATTTTCATATGGATACCTTCCAGTAACTGTTTGATCCATGCAATATTTGAGCAAGCAGCAGCAACATACTCTGCTTCTGCAATAAACTGAGAGATGCATCCTTGCTTCTTGTTGATACATGTGACAAGTCTGTCACCCATAAAGAATGCTCCTCCAGTTGTGCTCTTCCGGTCATCAATATTTCTAGCCCAATCAGCGTCGGTAAAGACCTTAAGTTCAAATTTGCCTTCTCTTCTATACTATAAGCCATATTCCTCGGTATTCTTCAGCTATCTTAGAATTCTTTTCACAGCAGTCATATGTGATTCTTTGGGATTAGCATAAAATCTTGCAACTAATCCTACTGCATGTGCAATATCTGGTCTAGTGTGTACAACATACATGAGTTTTCCAATCATTGATCTGTACAAAGTCTGATTTACCTCTGATGACTTGTCTTCTTTTGTCAGCTTACATCCAGTTGCCATCGGTGTTCCAACTAGTTTAGATTCTTCCATCTTGAATATTCTCAGTACTTCTTTGATGTAATTGGATTGTGTAATGAAAATACATTCATCTTGTTGCATAATCTGTAGACCAAGAAAGAACTTGATCTCTCCAAACATAGACATCTCAAACTCTTTGCTCATTTCATTTGCAAATGATTTGCATAGCATATCATTGCCTCCAAATATGATGTCATCAACAAATACCTCAGCAATCAAAATGTTAGCATCTGTATATTCCTTCAAATAAAGATTATTGTTTTCACTAGTCCTTACAAATCCAATACTTATAAGATAGGAATGAAGTCTTTCATACCAGGCTCAGGGTGCTTGTTTCAATCTATACAAGGCTTTGTGTAGTCTACATACCATGTCCCTCTTGTCTGGATCAACAAACCCTTTTGGTTGTTCAATGTATACCTCTTCTTCAAGTATTCCATTTAGGAATTCAGACTTGACATCCATTTGATATACCTTGAATTCTTTATATGCAGCATAAGCAAGTAATATTCTCACTCCTAGCCTAGCAACAGGTGCAAAGGTCTCTCCATAATCTATACCTTCTTTTTGTGCATACCCCTTGCATACTAGTCTTTCTTTATTTCTGGTGACTTATCCATTCTCATTCAGCTTATTCCTAAATATCCATTTTGTATCGATGACATTCTTGTCATCTAGTCTCGGTACAAGTGTCCATGTCTTATTTTTCTCTATCTTCTCAATCTCTTCATTCATAGCACTTATCCATTCATCATTATCTAGTGCAGCATTGACAAATTTGGGCTCCTAATCACAAATAAGACATCTTGTATTTAGAGACTTACTTCTGGTTCTCATACAAACTTTCTCGTCTCCAATGATCTGGTTCTGTGGATGATTCCTTCTGACATATCTTGCAAGTACAGGTTCAGCTCTTTGTCTATCAGCTTAATCATCATTTTGTTCTTCATTCTGTTCTCCATCACTTTGTGCATCATCTTGAGAAATATTATGATCGTCGGTATTTGCAGCCTGATGCTCGGGTGCAATCATCTGTTGCTTGGGAGTTCTACATTGTTGGTCGGGTAGAGTGTCAGGTTCCTCATTGTAAGCAAACCTATTGTAGTCCTCTGGTTCTTTAGTGCTTTCCTTTTCATTCTTCTTTGCAAATTCATCTATCTTTACATTTGCACTT
>MU223285.1:713170-730155 GCA_018584345.1 Thuja plicata | reverse complement strand
CAATAAGCATTTTCACATTTTATCTGGTTATTCAACATTATGGTTCCTCTACCTTCAACTAGACAAGGTGTGTCATTACCCATTCTTACTGAACCACCTTTATAGTATTCAAAAGTCTCAAAATTTTACTTATCACCGGTCATATGGTGAGTGCAGCCACTATCCATGATCCAGACATCATTTTTACTGACTTTAGATATGACTGTTGTTTCTACATACCTTTCTTCATCATCATCTGAATCATCCTTTACTGCCACAAACACCATCTCGATGTCTTCATCAGATTCGGTGTCAATATCATCATCTTTGTATTTTTCTAGGTAACTGGCCTTCTTTCCTTTGTCCTTGTAGTCTCGGGAATCTCTTCTTTCTAATTGTTGGTAGCTTCTGTAATCACCTTTGTCAGACTTATTTTCAAATGATCTGTCATTACTTCTATCATCTTTTCTTCTGTTAGGACATCTTACAGCAAAGTGTCCAATCTCTTTATAATTAAAACAAACAAGTGGGAATTTACCTTTGCCTCTTTTCATTCTTCTAACCGCAAGTGCTTCAATTTCATCAAGATCTTCTTCGCTTTCACTATCACTATCTTTTCTCATAGTGTGTTTATGACTTGGTTTACTTATTCTCATATAAGTTTTGAATGCACTCTATGTTTTGTAAGACACTATTATCAAAGTTATTCATCTCAAATGAAATCAGTCTTCCAATCAAGCTGTTTAGAGTAACATTGCTATTTGCTACTGCTCTCATTTCATGAATGGCAGATACTCTAATAGCATAAGTAGGCAGTAAGGTTCTTAGAATTTTACTTACCACTGTATTTTCTTCTAGTACACCTCCAACTCCTCGGATAGCATTGACTACCTCTTTGATTCTTGTGTTGTACTGTGTGATGTTTTCACCTTCCTTCATTTTGAGATCATCAAACTTTCTTCTAAGGCTTACTTCCTTAGCTCTTAAAACATTTTTGTCACCACCATGTACAAGCATCAATTTGTCCCACATCTGCTTTGCAGTCTTGCAGGTTTTGACATCTTCAAATTCAACATCGGAAAGTGAGGAAGCAAGCTCTATCATCATGCAATTGTGCTCATGCTTTTCTCTCATTTGTTCAACTGTTGGTTCTCCTATGGGAAACACATATTCAATATCTAAGTATTGAGTAACATCATTTCCAATACCTAATAAGTGGAGTCTTATTCTGCTCTACCATGAAGAAAAGTTATCTTTGTTCAACTTGGGCACATCTCGTCTGTTCATCTTATGATCTTTATCTTAGGTCTTGAAACCTTCCTTCTAAGCACACAAGCTCTGATACCAATTGTTAGTAATAACTGAGAGGGGATGAATCAGTGGCCTCAAATTTTAATCCTTAAATCAACCCTTAAAACATATAACCACAGATTATGTCTCAAGTTATCTTTTGTCCTACAAGATGTATGCCTTGAAATACTTATATCAATTTTCTACTTGTCGGATTGCTTTGTAAATCTCTCTTCTGTATGATTACTGATAAGCAGTTAACTATTTACCGAAACACGATAAATATGCAGAGTATAATGATAAATCTAGAATTGCATATGTAAAATGTAAAACAGTACAGTAATAAAACATAAACACATAACACATGGATTTTTAACGTGGAAACCCTGTTAAGGAAAAATCCACTAGGACCGGTACCCCAAATTTTCACTCTTCAGAAGTGAGCTCTCTTAGGAGCCAACCCTGTTAAAGATTACAAACACACTGTTAGGTGTGACCTTGTTAGAGGATTTAAAAGATAGTTTGTCACCTAGTATCTGGCATATAATGCTACCATCCTTGATCAAACACTCACTTGGCTTGTCAATAGGTATCGGGCATATCCAATGATAATTTTATGATCAAACTTTTTGATACTCCTTGGGATGTATCTCAACTGTAAAAGTCTTTTAAGTCCTTCTCGGTTAAGAGACTTGATGTTTCAATGGTTAAACTGAAACACTAATGATTTGTTCATACATACAACTCAATTGCAAATTTTCAGATCTATTTTAAGTCCATTACCTCTCTGATCAATATAATCAATTCTATACCTTTGCTCCACGCTATTCTGCTCTGTGATGCTATCTCACTGTTTGTCGGTGTCTACCGAATCTAGCTCTTTCCTCAGCTTGTTGATCAGGACTAAAAGAAGACTTTCTTCTCCTTTAGATTATCTTTAGCATCTTTCCTCTATTCTCTTCTTCATCCCACAATTCATAATGAATTGGGTTTGTCTCTATATAGACATGATTTTCCCTTTTCTTGCCTTTCTTGATTCTTGGCATGTTCCACAACTCTTGCCAATAGATTTAAAGCAAATTCTAGTTTTATCTCAAAGAGATCTTCTTGCCAACTGGACAAATCAGCTTTAAATGAATTACTTATCTCCGGATTTATGTGGATGTTTAAAACAATGATAAGTATTCGTAAATTCTATCTTTAGCTTCTTGACAACTAAGCATTTTATCATTTTCTAAACTCTCTGTTCTGTCGGTCAACACTTCAGTTAGTCATCGGTGATAACTGACTGTTCCGTCGGTGTGACTTCAGTTGTCATCGGGATCTCCGTCCTTATCTTTTCCGTCGGGAAACACTGAAATTCTTTCCGTCGGGTTACTCCGTGTTTTGCTCGTTGGTCAACACTGTAACTTTTCTCATTGGTAATGTTGTGCATTAGCTCGTCGAGTAACACTGTGACACTGTTCTTTTACTCTGACCGTCGGCGTGCACTCTGTCGGTGTATATAGTCACTTAGTGAATACTTGACTTATATGCATTACTGATAGCATATCCTTTGATTCATTGGTTCTTTGAAGTCTTTGGCTGTATTTCTATGACCATACAGATTATATCAAGTTGACATCAATGAAAATACAATACAATACACTAACTGATTTAATGCCTTGCATGATCATCAACTTAACATCTTCAAACATTTAATCAGTTACATGTCATCAATCTCTCCCTTTGGCTTTTTTGGATGCTTGATGTTTTTTTACTTCTATTTGATATGATCAGTTGCATGTTTCATTATTTGGAAGTTATTGATTAGTTTTGTTAGATCGGTGGTGAAATTTCTTAAGTACTTGTTTACACTGATTCACCCTCCCCCCCTCTCAATGCTTGTGCATACTAACAATTGGTATCAAAGCTCTCGTCCTCTTGATATTAAGCTTAACCTCTTGAGGAAGAGATCCCTATAAACCAACATGGAGAGTTACAGGTATGAGAAGCAGCTTCAGGACACAAAAAGAGTAATTAATGAACCGAGTACTCCCTTGGAAAAATAAGAGAACTCACTGAGCAATTGATGGAAAGCCAAGATTACATTGAAAAACTATCTGAAAGTAGTGTGTCTGAATAATTTGAGGAAATTGTAGATCTAATGGATAAGAACAATGAACTTAAAGAAGAGGTGTAAAATCTGAAAACAGAGCTTGAAAGTCAGTATATCAAGATGTGTGAAGAGCTTGAAGGAAGAAGAGTTGCTAAGGATGCAAAGAAAACTGTTGAAGATGTCTTAAAAGCTAAAGATGAAACCCTAATATAAAAGTTGGAGCAACCATTCAGATCAGAGCAAGAACTTGTTTTATTAGATGAAAACTTACCTGATGCAAATGAAGAAAACACTGACATCTTAAGAGAGAATGAGGGGTTGAGGAAAGAGAATGACAAGCTGAAAGAAGAGATTAAAGTTGCGAATGATATAATGTATAAATTCAATAAATGTTCTTCTAAACCTAATGAATAACTTGCTAGTGACAGGGGGAATGGAGAGAAACAAGGTCTATTTTTTTCAAACTTTGAAGTTGGAGAATCATCTGGCACTAAGGACATCAATGAAGGAGACAAATCAACACCCAAGGTGAACAATAACAATGGTAAGAGAAGGTATAGACCAGTATTTTTTAATTTTCACAAGGAAGGTCATACTGCTAATATATGCTGGTTTAAACTTATTGGTCCTAATGTTAGAGGTAGGGGTTCTACTTCTAGATAAGATAATTCCTATGGTAGAGGTGATAAATACTATGCTAGATTTAATGCATTCAAAGGAACTTGTTATTAGTATAATAAGTTTGGACATAAAGCTAATGAGTGTAGGGAAAGAATCATCAGTTAGTGGTTATATTATTACAACAGTTAGAGACCTAATAATCAGGGTAACTGGTCAGATGTTACTTGTTCCTTTTGTCACATCAATGGATATGGTTGTGAGTTGTAGATTAAGGTCAGCTAGAGGCAATGATGGATATTGGAATCAAACAGGTGTCACTTGTTATATCTGTAGTAAAGTTGGTCATCTTTCTAGGTCATCCACAGAAAGAAAGAATATGTGGCCAAAAAGTGAACAAAGATGCAAATGATAAAGGTAGGAGAATTGTTGATGTTGAAGAAGTCAAAAGTGAAATGAAGAAAACATGGGTGAAGAAAGGTGAATTGAAAACTTCTGAATTGACTGAGAGCTCCACAGATTCAGGAAATGTGGAAAATCCACCTGTGAACTAAGTCTGATATGACATAAGGGGAGAACTAAAATGAAAAATCATAAACTACCCCTATTTGTGATTTAATAATGTTAGTGAAGACGAAGTGCTATATTTGGTTTTGTGCATGCATATAACAGTTGTTATGTTATAACTGTTGTGATCGGTTAAAAGCACTATGTGACCATTGAAAGCAACAACTACATTCTCGATAATATAAAAATGAAATAGTTTAAACTCTTTTGTTACTTTACATTCTTATGAGTGTAGTGAAGAGCATGTGTAGACATTCTAAAGCGATTGTGATTATTTCTTGTGTACTACTTGAGATTTCGAGCAGTGAATTGTATCGGTTGTCGAAGAACACCTATCGGTGAAAGTGGAGGTTATTGTTTATTAAGTGAAGATTCTACAGGAGTGTTACTGCTAAGAACTAATTGTCATCATTATGGATACTCCCGCGATGACTGATGTTGTGGAAATGTGAAGACCCGTATTCAAGCTACACCCGTTGAAGGCCAACGATAATGATCCTATCAGTGCACTATCATCAATACCCTATGTTGTACTACTAATATAAGACATTCATTCATTCATACACTGTAAGCTGGAAGATCTTAGAGCTGATGAAATCTATGATGAATTCATTACCGTGAGCGATGATGTAAAGGTTAAGGACGAGCATATGCATTTGATGCATAAAGGCTTGACCTGTGCAGTCAAGATTCCTAATGATTTCCATCCATATTGGATTAGATTTATACTGAGTAGAGTCCACGATCAATTTATTTGGTTGGACAGACCTTAGAAGATCTCAAAGGAAGTCATCAATTGTGTTACTGGATTTTGTGCGACCGGTGAGGCACTAACTCTACACTCTTGCTGGTAATTTGGTTATACGCTTGACCAAATCCAAGCAAGATCATCGAGCAATGACTATCAGAGACATTAAAGACAAAGAAGTGAGATTTTCTTCAATAGTGGTTTGATATAGAGTATACCAGTCTAGTCGGTTAACAGTGTACATGGTTGAGCAATTTATGTTGCATATAGAATAATGAAAGAAGATGCAAAGTATGACTTATGTTAGATGTTTACAAGCCAATTCTTTGTGAAAATGGAGAAGATTAAGAAAGACAAGAATCAATCATTCAAATATGGTTCAACTTTAGTAAGTATGTTTTTCTATCTATAGAATCAGTTTGCAAGAATAGGTTATATTACATGGTTAAGAGATCAACCGGTAGTTATGCAAATTAAGCAATGCATCGGGACATTAGGAGAAATTTCAATACTGTCATGTGGGATTACTTTAAATATTTTCAAGAAAAAATACACTTAAGAGAGAGAATCCCACACAATATAGTTGAAAAGTACAAGAATGATATTTTCTTTATAGTAGATATAGATATATGTATGTTGTAGGCAATTCAGCCTAGAACTTCGTAGGCACCAACTATGGGTTATGAAGTAGATGGTAACTTAGTTAATTTACATCCTAATGTAATTTTGACAAAACCTATTGATACTTCTACACCAAGATTTGGAACATATGAGGAGTCATCATTGAAAATTCACAGTGAACTAAAGGCACTGGTAATCGAAAGAAAAGTAAGGAAACAAGTTGATAATGTAGCCAAAATGAGTTGCCGAACACAAGATTTGATGACTAAACTTAGGAAGAAAATGAAAAGTGAAAAGGCAGGCACATCTGTTGTTGTTGAAGGAAAGAAAGCTGAGGTTGAAGTTGAAGAAGTCACACCCCTAAGAGTCAATATGAGTTCAACACTAAAACAAACTCAATATATTACTGCTCCTACTATGACTAAGCCACAAAAATAATCACCAGTGACTATTCAGTAAACATACAGAAGAAATAAAATGAGGACATCTGACTAAAAAGAGTCTAAGAACAAGAAGGAAATTAAGGATAAGATGAAGAAAGAGAAGTTGAAACTAAGTCTGAAAAGGAACAGAAGGAACTAAGAGCTTGTGGGAAGAAGTCCTCTGCAGTAGGAAAACCTACTATGAAATCTATAAAGGTTGATGATGCTATTACAGTTGATAGCATAATTCAGGATGTTGAGGAGAATGGAAGAATGACAAATGTGGTGAAGTGCTTTGATACATGTGTCACTAAAGAGATGAACAAGATAAAAGATGCAGTCGTAGAGAGTCTATATATGTTTTGCAAAGCACCTAGTCAGTTATACAAGGCAATACCTAAAGTACTGTATAAGGTAGTTGAAAAAAGATGGAAAGAAGCTTTGAAGGTTGATAGAGTAATGATGGAGCAAGAACTTGCACTTTTGGAACCTGAGTTATCAACTGAGGATGTAAAGATAATGGTTGAAGCAATTAGAGGAGAATTCAAGACAAGGAAAAAAGTTTCAAGGATTCTTAGTGGACAAATACAATTGGTAAGAGATGAGACAGTGGAAACATGGACAAAGTTAGTGAAATCTATGACAGCGACCAAGGACAACTCAGTAGAAGAGAAAGAAAAAGATCAAGAGTCTAAAGTTCAGGAGGTTAGAGAGGTCAGTGACAATGTTATTCCTGATATCTCTAAGAAGATTCAAACCATTGATTCACAACTAGAGGCTCATTCACCATAAGAACAGAATGCAAAGGAAGTAACAAAACTAAAAGGTGAAGAAAAAAAGATTGATGAAGATGTAGTGTTAGTAAAGAGGAAATTAGACATAACTGATGAAGCTAGCACACAGGAGAGAAAAACAAAGAATTATGATAGTTCTAAGGAAGGAGATGAAGGAGAACCTGAAGATGAATAAATCCAAGCAACTATTGACATTAATAAGATGAATCGTAAGGAGATGATAAAGATGTCTCAGAAGCTTAGAGAGAAAGTAGAAAGAGACAGATTAAAGGGTAAGAAGAAGGTGAGAGTACTAAAATGGGTAAGGAATATCATTAGTAATCTAGTACCTGATGTGGCATATGATAAACAAGACAAACTTATTGATAAGCTGGGTATTTTGGTTGAAGTTGTTTCTGATCAAGTACCTAACCTGGAGAATGCACGAATGTCGTTGGGAATGAAAGAGTATAAGAAGCAACGAACTAAAAAGTTGAAAGAGATTATATCAGTAGACAAAGATTCACTTGTAGCTCTAGTGAGCAAAGTGAAGGAAATCCTACAGGAGGTAGGAAAGTTACTTGTAAAAGTGTCCAAGTTTACATCTTTTACAAAAGCTCTGGAGAAGAAGAGAGAGGAAGCTCACTAGGAGCTTAATGCTTTGGTTGAAAAGTTTGATCCCCTAACAAGTTTAGCTTCAGAATACAGTGCTTAGGTCAAAATAATTACACACATAGTGAAGCAGTTGTAAGAAGAACAAGATAAAAGAATTATAACACTTATGGAGTTGAAGACCTACTTAGCTCCCACCATAGACCTTATGCAACTAAATGTGAAAGATGCAGAAATCACACTCAGTCTACCTGAAGTGAGTACTTTGAATGATATGGAGAGGTTAGCATCGATAATACGTAGGCAAATTATATCTATGGAGTCCTTACGAGAGTCATGGGAAAAGTCATTGGATTAAGCAAAGATAAACTTCAAGGATGTCTTTGAGAAAATGTAATTCTGGTATGTATTTATGATCCTTTGTCATTGTTGACAAAAATAGGGAGATATATGAGTATGTATAGAGTAAGGGGGATTTTTAGTTGAATGAGTCAAAGTATGTACCCATATAGTGCAGGTTAATACTTTCAGGGTTATGTTTGGCAGAGTTTTTGCCATCAATGCCAAATGGGGAGATTATTGGCATTATGGTAGTTTTTGGAGGAGATATGAAGATCGGTTATTTGAAGATACATAATTGGTGGTCATTAATGGAACATGTTCAGGTAATATGATTGGAGCGACCAACATGATTCGTACATGATCGGTAAAGGGAAGAACAATTAACTGTGTTGATCGGTCTAAAGAGGTATATAGGAAGAACAATTTCAGTTAGTTAAATCAGTATCTGTCGAGTTGCAGAAAACATTAGACGATGCGATTATAAAGGAGACATTCATATGCTATAAGGAATCTATGGTTCTGACCGCAATCACTAATTTGATGTTCTAAGTGAATCATGTTTTTGATGTGGAAGATAGTGTACCTATTGAGTTACCGATCACAATTTTATGATGAATCAGTTAAGGCGGTGGATCTGAGGCTGGCTATTGTTTATGGAAATGTGTATTACATTTGGGGATGACATATTAGGTATGATTGATGCTGATTTCAAGTAAGTTGGTAAATATTTTGTGCCAATTTTGATGGAAAGTTTTTAGGTCTTAAGCCACTTAAGAACACATTATATAAGGAGATCTAAATTATGTGATTTACTGTTGCAATCATATTTTCAAGTGCGGCGATCAGAGATTAAAGTAGCGGAGATCAGTACAACATCATAAATTAAAGGAGACGAGAGGATTTGATAGAAAAGTAGTGTCATTATACAGATCATCATTGTTGTTGTTTCCTAACAGTTGAAGCAAGTTAAATCCCCTAACGGGGTAGATCCTAATAGGCCTTTATTGTAAATCCTTTAACAGGGTAACTTCTTAACTGAAGGTTGAAATCCTCTAAGGAGGTAGACTCTAACAAGTCTTTTGGTACTTCTAATAAAGTACTAGTCACTTTTAACAAGGTGAACCCTAGAAAGGGTATTGTAGCTCCTAACAGGGCAAACATTTTTACTATAGTAAGGGGATTTGTGGGTGTTATCCCCACCATGGTTTTTTCCCTCTAATATGAGTTTCCACATGAAAAATCTGTGTGTCATATGTGATGCTTTTGTGAATGCTTGATGTTTTTACTTCTATTTCATATTATCAGTTGCATGTTTCATTATTTGGAAGTTGTTGATTAGCTTTGTTAGATCAGTGGTGAAATTTCTTAAGTACTTGTTTATACTAATTCACCCCCCTTCTTAGTGCTTGTTCATCAGAGTACCTTATTTATCAGAGTATTTTACAATATCGGTGGTGATTCTTCAAAGTCTTCTAATAGACTATGTTATCTTGATGAATGCACAAGAACAAGGATCGGTGTAGCTACTCCGATATATGTTAAATTAGAAAGGATGACTTGTTGTGGAATCTTATTGAAGGAGTCTAATGTCCACTTTCCTGATAAGTTAGTCGATAGATAAAGAAACTGCTAGGGAGATCAATTTAAATCGGGGTATGTTCACTATTGATTGAAAAGTTATCCAAAAAGATATGTCGACCAGATTGATTAGTTTAAAAAATATGGCACCAACAAAGGATATTATATCGGTATACCTCAAATAAACTCATACTGATCTTTGATATCAATGAAATTGATTTGAAATTATGAGAAGAGAGAGCATTAATGGCTGAGCACCTAGTGGTGATGGCTCACACGAATAGGGTATTATGAGATTTGTTGATTATCTTGATTATACCAAAAGTATTATGTAAAACAACAAGTTGCAGAACACAAAAACCAAACAAATTGATGAATAGGGGAAGAACGGATTTATTCGATAAGTCATAAAGCAAGTTACACTTTTGGCACTTGAAAGAAGCATTCTCTATGAATTCACTTTGAATTGTACAAAATGGAGAACCGCAGTAGTTCAAAAAAGAAGAGACAAGCGAGTGGTGCAAGTAAGGGCACTAAGAAATAAAAGATAGATGTGGAACCAATCAGGAAGTTGCACCAAGACATGTTGGACCAAATGCAGGGATCTGTGCCAAAAACCAGAAGGGCGACACAAAGGAAACTAGAGGATGATCACATTGTGGACAAGTATAAAGATGTAAGGGATGTATGGATAGACATAAGTGGTTACGAGTTGTTCGTTTTCCACTACATGAGGATAAATCATCATAAACCCATCTACAACCCCTAGTAGATGAATTTGGGGAGGTTAGTAGTACCAAATATTTTAATAAATATTGAATTGCTCAGAATATTGGCAAATATTTACGACCCTCAGAAGAAAATTATTGTTGACTCAAAAGGAGACCCTTTTATATATCTTCCAAATAATGCCATAATAAAGGTTTTCAATTTGGATTATTCACAGTATGAGCCACTAGTATTAAAAGATTTGGAGGAATATACCAAGATGGATACTACATATAATGAACTGAGGTTGTCACTACACATACCTAGGAAGGATAATCAATTGGCACCTTCAACTAAGGAGGAAGGTCCTTCCTTTTCTGTCAATTTATTTGTAGATTATCTAAAGCTTACATACTATTTGGCAGGGCAGGTCACGGGAACAAAGGTGCCAGATTTCATGATATAAGCAGCAAACATTCGAATGTACAATCCTCAACCTTTCAACTATGCAGAGTATGTGGCGAAGATGATGGAACATGGGTTAACCTCTATCAAGGATGACTCAAAGCCTCCTTATTTTAAGCATTATTCTATCCTAATGCACAATATCTTGTTCTATGGTAAAATACGGTGATTGTAGGCATAAGGGTTGAGAGTCACACAAATTAGGAAGCAAGAAGAAGAATTGCCAATCTAGTTGTGGATTTCTTTATGGGATTCAAGGTATGATGGTTCTCATTATGTTGCTTTTGAAGAACTCTTTGTCAAATCAATAAACAAAATGTACAATTATCCCAGTGATCGGTCAATTTCCAGGGAGATTAAGAAGTTTTTAAGGCCAAAGGAATTTGATGAGAGAGAGATTGTTAATCACAATTGCGATGACTGGTATATGCATAATGATTTTACTTTTTTTAGGGCCTTTGGCTTTGAGGGAGGACCCCTTAAGTTACCAAAAGTAGTACAAGATAGGGCGTCTTATCTAGAAATTATGAGACAACTAGATTATTCTAGTGTCATGAACCTTGCGTCTCACCACAAACAGTCTTTAATGCTTGGAACTCTTAATTTTAATGATTTCACCATTGTATCTACCAAGGTCTGTGATTTGATAAGAACTAGATTATTGACACAATTAAAACTAAAAAAAAACACCCCAAAGGCAAATTATGATCCAGAAGGATACATAAACTATTGCAGAAAAGGTAGTCTCAGTGGGTATACCCACATTCCTCTCCCAGCGGAGGAAGTTTTCAAAAACAAGGAGGATAAGGAGGCTTAGGAGGTAATTGAAAATTTTATCAAGGAATTAGATCAAAGAAAACAACAACTGCATGAGATGGAATTTTTGTCATCTAGAGAAGAATATGTTGGGGAAAATGAGGTTCAATCACAACCAAGGGTCACTCCTCGTTTAACAATAGATGATTATGTAGAACTTCGTGACAGAGAGAGTCAAGTCACCAAAATTTTGCATCTTGATGGGGATTCTAGGATTGCAGCATATGAGTCTTTTTTTTTTTATGATACTATCAAAGATAGTGCAGGATAGCTCAGATACTGTCAAAGCAGAGTTGTCACTTGAAGGATCTTGTTGACACATGGAACAAATGATCCAATTGTAGTATGAGGTTAGTAATACAATTCACGATGCTGATAATTATGCCTTACAAAAATTCTAAGAACCATCTTTTAGCCACTGCTTCATTATTAGATGAGGATTAGTTTATTTATAGTTTATTTATGTTTAATATTTTAGTTATGTTCAAAAGACTTCATGAAAAGACACCACTATTGGGTCTTTTTTCATATATTTAGAACTCAAAGTGTAATATGGAGGATATCGGAACCTTTTTATATTTTTCATCATAGACAATTACATAATAGTTTCCTTTAAAAGCAATATAATATCAGTGTCCTTATTCTCCATTTTTTGTGGAAGATTATTTTGTTCCAGATCAATTCTTTACGGTTTTAATTTCAAGCAAGTGAATGTTGTCTTAAATATTCTTATGAAAGAATTATTTAATGTCATAAGTGTTTGATAAAAAAGGTTTTGAGATTTTCTTATCCTTATGATTCTTGTCTAATTGGTCTTTTCAAGAAAAAGTTAAATTTAACTGGACTGATTGTTGTGACAAGAAATAGTTAAGTAATATTGAAGATTAGCTAACGGATCCATCCAAGTGGTGAATTTAAACAATCATCCCATAAAGTTATACATAGGGTCTAGAAGAGGGGTGACACTGCGCCCAAGGGAGAAGGCACTGGTCCATTTCATAACATACATTCAGAACATAATTAGATTACAGTAGGAGCAATAGAAGATAAAGTGGACAAAAGTTAAGTTAGATAATGAGTTAATTGTAGAAGTCGAGCAAAGAAGTAGCACTAGGGAAAAGATGGAAGTATCAATTAATAAGAACCAACAAGTAGAATTAAAGTAATCAACGAGAATTAGAAGCAATCAATTAAAATATACTATTTCAAATATATGCCACTTTGAAGTAGAAACTATAAATAGAAGTTATAAGATACAATCTGAAATAAAAAGTATCAACTCGAAGAGCCAGTTGGTGTCAAGGTTTACCCGCGTAGGTCCTAGAGAGCCTAAAGAGTATAGGAGTTTAATCATAACCTGATAAATCCCGTTTGTTGGCCAAGTCTGTTGGACAGATTTAAAATAGAATTTTACATACTCTTAGACCTTTCCAATCTGTTGATTTGGGAACCAATAGCTTCTATGAAGTCCAAGAAAAGTTCTTTGGATTCTTCATCCTCACCATTAGATCAGGTGGAAAAAGCAGATTGTTATTCCTATATGGCACCAAAGACTTGGTCACATTAGTGAGAATGGTCTTAGAGCCTAGAAAAATTAGGTTCTTGTTGAATTCCTTGAGGATTGTTATCTTGAGTTCGAATTTTGTGAGCATTTTGTTTATGCTAAAAATACTATGTTTCTTTTTATTCTTCTTATAAGTCTTCCAGAGATTTGGATTATATTCATTTATATGTGTTTTTCCTTGACAATGTTTCTTCGATATCTAGATGTGTATTGCATCTCTTTCCTAGATGATTATAATAGAAGAAAATTTATGTATTTCTTCATAAGTAAATCTGAAATTTTGTCAATTTAAGGACTTTAAATCCTTGGTTGAGAACCGAACTAATATAAAAATAAAGTGTTTGAGGACTCGCAATGGAAGTGAATTTTGTTCAACAAAATTTGATGTTTTTTAAGGACGGTGGGAATAAGAGATACAAGATGTAACTCCATATAACCCATAACAAAATGGAATTGTAGAGAGGATGAATAAAAACTTGATGGGGAGGGCATGTAGTATGTTGAGTTTTTTGATTAATAGATCTGCTACTTTGGTTCTAACTTTGCAAAGAAACCTATGGAGGTGTGATCTGGTAAGAAGCCCTCATTGAGATAACTTGGAGACTCTAGTTGTGAGGCATATGCTCATATGCCGAGTTAGTATTTATATCAAATTGGAGATAAAAGTAGTTAAATATATCTTCATTGGCTATGGTGTTAGTGTGAAAGGTTATAAGCTTTGGAATCTAGTTGCAAAGAAGGTTATTTATAGTATGTGTGATATTTTGTGAGTTAAAATCTTCTACAATATATTTGTAGCTAGAGAAGGAAGAGAAGGGAAAAAATGAGGTAGTTCAAGTACCATTTACTCCGATAAGAAATGAGCTATACACTCCTATTGGACTTGATGATGAGGAGACCTCGAGCAACTTAGAAAGTTCTAAAGAAGAGAATGAACCTCAACCTCAACAATTGAGAATGTCTACCCATGATAGGCAATCACTTGATAGATATAGCTATTCACCAGAAAAGTTTAAATTTTATTTTAGATTCCAGTTCCATATTTTCTTTGATTGATAACACTAATGATCCTAGGATTCTTAGAAAGGCTATGGGTATGTATGATGTAGATTCTTGGATGGAAGCCATGAATGAAGAGATGGTTGCATTGATCTAGCACATTTTCCTAAAGGACAGAAACCTAGTGGATGTAAATGTTTGTTCAAGAATGAACTTGGTCCAGATGGTAATAATGAGAAGCACAAGGCAAGGTTGGTCAAGAAGATGCAGATGGAGACATCATTTCTTCACTATGATTTGGAGGAGAAAATTTACATGTCACAACTAGATGATTTCATTGAAAAAGGTGAAGAGAACCATGTTTGTAAGCTTAAGAAATAGGGTTTGAAATAGTTTCCTAGAATATGGAATCAAAATTTTGACACCCATGTATTATCTTTCATATTTTTTAGATCTATATATAACCATTAAATGTAATCTATATCTAAAAATGGTCAAATTCTTGTTATAGTCTTATATATGGATGATAGTTGTTTATTGGGAATGGTAAAATAATAAGCTTAGATTTGAAGTCTTAGTTAGCATCGCACTTTGAAATGAAAAATATAGGTTCAACAAGATATATTCTTGAGATTGAGATCATTAGAGATAGAGCTAGAAAACAACTTTGAATGAGCTAGAATAAGTATGTTAACTCTGTTGTGGAGATATTCCATATGATAACTTGTAGGCGTTTAGATGTTCCCATGTTACAAGGGACGAAGCTTTCTAGAGAGGATTGTCCAAAATCTCCTACTAATATGGAGGACATCTCTAGAGTACCTTATGTGATTATTGTTGGTAGCCTGATGTATGTTATGGTTTGTAAGAGGTTAGATACCTAGTAGGATGCATTGGGATTTCATTGAGAGAGTGTTCAGGTATTTGAGGAGCACTTTTAAGTATTCCTTGTTGATGTAGAGGAAATCGATGATGATCTACAAATCTGCATATCCTTCATTTATCTTTCCTTAAAATCATCGTTTTAGAGTCTTACAATCTTTAAAGATTCACATGATAAAAATATCCCTTATTATAAAAGCATCAACTGCATATTCTACTCCACAATCATCATTGAATAAAACTCACCATTCAATATATCAACTCGAGATACTTTATAATACTCTCCAAGATTCAAACCAACTCACCCATAACCGATTTGTGTTTACTGACTCTTCATACTTTGCGGGTCGATTTCAACACAACCATTCACGTATACATGATACGTTCACCACCATTTCTGTGTCCAAACACCGAGTACCAACTTTAATAATCTGTCGACTATCACCTTCTTCGAAAGGGTCTTCAATATCCATCGGCTTCTTCAACCACAACTAACTCTGCAAACCGAGCTCCCTCTCTCTGGTGTTCATCGAACACGACTGTCGAGCCTCAACTATGGGGTCCCTCCACACGGCATAAGCCAAAATTACCAACTTTCCAATAATCGTTTCAAGATTTGAAACCAGTACAATCATAGTGTAACAGTTTTTGAAACCGTTTTTAGGTCAAATGGATTCGAACATATGCAATCGGGTTTCAAACAAAACAACTCCCATCATTCCAAACCAGACTGGTATAACCCGAAACATAAACAAACTGAACTATTAATCTTCCTTCGAAGACAACACAAAACCCGCGCCATAGCACTATTGTGTTCAGTCATAAAATGAAATCCAAAAGACGATTCAAGAAACATAGAATAACCAGTCAATAGCGAAATATGAAACCGATTGCCTAAGATATTAACATGATAGTTGAAGACGATGACTCCAAAAGATTGTGAACACTATCATACAGAATCCAAAATATATTAAAGACCATTACAGACAAAGTATGAATGACTTTCACTGTCTTAATAAGAATAAGCATAGCTGAAAACACCAAAGAGCACGAAATACAATAAGTCGCATAAAGTAAACTTTTTTAACATAACTTCCATTAAAGTAAAGTCTGCAATTACAAATGAATGGCTCTCTGGCTGCCGCCAGAGAGTCATTTGGATTTTTCTATAATCTTCCTCCTCTATTCACCTGTAACCAATTCTTCCCGGAATGTCTTGTTCCATGGCTCTTTGTATTGCATTCGGTTACAAATGTCATAAAATCCTTTCTAGACATGGTTGCATGACTTAACAAATGACCCATAGCTCTAGATAATATGAAATTTGAAGGGGGGTGGTGCCCCTGCACCATACTCCCGAGTTTTAAAGTTTTCCATGTCCCATGGAAATGCCTTGGTGAGACTGCAAACAATTTTTTGTCCTCCTTGTCTTCATCATGGCATCGCCTCCTCTGCGTTCTCGCTTTCCTTCAACTCGGACTCCTATCAATGGAGTTTATATTGTTGCCTCAATGGTGCTTCCCAATCCACAGTCCACTCCTCCATGCTGCATCACAACCGTTGTCCCTCACCTGGGAGTCCCTTATGCCTCTCTCCCTAGTCTATTGGCGACACTCAAGACCATCCTATGGCCTTTGGTAGACCAACCTATCCACCTCCTGCAGCTGAATGAACTATGTTGTCCCTAATTTTGCATTCCCCAAAATTGGGGCAACCCTACGCAATTCTTAGTTGATTGCCAGGAGTTTTTCTCTAAGCGTGTCGATGTTATGGAAAGGATATTGTTCAAATGGAATCAGTCATCCCTTGATTTTGATTGTTCTGTTTCCTAACTAAACATCAAGTCCTTTCTTGTTTTTCTCCTTTTCATTTTGCGTCTTGTTTTCTGGTTTCCAGTTTTGAG
>MU223285.1:693118-713070 GCA_018584345.1 Thuja plicata | reverse complement strand
CCACCTGCGGTAAGAAGGGAGCCTCCCCTATTGCTGAGAGGAGAGAGAAATCTCACATACTGCTGCCTAAAGTACACATTTTGCAAGTTGTAGTCTTAGTGACTTGCAAAATATTTAGCCAACAAACTAGAACCAAATCTGCAACCATAAAACTTCGTAACAAGAACCAAACCAATAATGACAATACCGCCTGGTGTAGATCCCATCTACACGCTCAGAACCTTCTGAGCTCTGATACCATTCTAATGCAGAGGAAATCGATGATGATCTACAAATCTGCATATCCTTCATTTGTCTTTCCTTAAAATCATCGTTTTAGAGTCTTACAATCTTTAAAGATTCACATGATAACAATATCCCTTATTATAACAGCATCAACTGCATATTCTACTCCACAATCATCATTGAATAAAACTCACCATTCAATATATCAACTGAAGATACTTTATAATACTCTCCAAGATTCAAACCAACTCACCCATAGGCGATTTGTGTTTACTGACTCTTCATACTTTGCGGGTCGATTTCAACACAACCATTCATGTATACATGATAGGTTCACCACCATTTCTGTTTCCAAACGCCGAGTACCAACTTTAATAATCTGTCGACTGTCACCTTCTTCGAAAGGGTCTTCAATATCCACTGGGTTCTTCAACCACAACTAATTCTGCAAACCGAGCTCCCTTTCTCTCTAGTGTTCATCGAACATGACTGTCGAGCCTCAACTATCGGGTCCCTCCACGCGGCATAACCCAAACTTACCATCTTTCCAATAACCGTTTCAAGATTTGAAACCAGTACAATCATAGGGTAACGGTTTTTGAAACCATTTTTAGGTCAAATGGATTCGGACATATGCAATCGGGTTTCAAACAAAACAACTCCTATCGTTCCAAACCAGACTGGTATAACCCGAAACATTAACAAACTGAACTATTAATCTTCCTTCGAAGATAACACAAAACCTGCGCCATAGCACTATTGTGTTCTGTCATAAAATGAAAACCAAAAGCCGATTCAAGAAACATAGAATAACCAGTCAATACCGAAATATGAAACCGATTGCCTAAGATATTAACATGATAGTTGAAGACGATGACTCCACAAGATTGTGAACACTATCATACAGAATCCAAAATATATTAAAGACCATTGCAGACAAAGTATGAATGGCTTTCGTTGTCTTAATAAGAATAAGCATAGCCGACAACACTGAAGAGCACGAAATACAATAAATCGCATAAAGTAAACTTCTTTAACATAACTTCCATTAAAGTAAAGTCTGAAATTACAAATGAATGGCTTTCTGGCTGCCGCCAGAGAGCCATTTGGATTTTTCTATAATCTTTCGTCTCTATTCACCCGTAACCAATTCTTCCTAGAATGTCTTGTTCAATTACCATAATGTCTATTTAAAGACAACTTTCGACGGTTACAAACCGTTCACCTACCCATGGCTCAAGTCGTATTCCATTCGGTTACAAATGTCATAAAATCCTTTCTAGACATGATCCCATGACTTAACAAATGACCCATAGCTCTAAATAATATGAAATTTGAAGGGGGAGGTGATGCCCCTGCATCACTTGTATTTTCATGGACATGAGTATTTGGACTGGATAGAAAACATTGATAGTAGAAGATCCACCAATAGATATGTTTTCATGATATTTGATGGTGTTATTAGTTGGATGAGTAAGCAACGGGCTATAGTCACTTTGTTCGCTATAGAGGTATAGTACATAGCAACTATTCATGCTTGTAAAGAAGTCATTTAGCATAACAGAGTGTGTACAGATATTTGTTTTGATGTTAGACATTAATATCTATTGTGGCAGTAAGAGTGTTATTTGTTTAGTGAAGAATCCTACTTTCCATGCCAGAACAAAACATATTGATGTCTAGTTTCATTTTGTTCATGATATGGTAGAAGATGGAGAAAGTTGATACCTTTGTAAATATTGTAGATGCACTGATGAAACTCATGAGAACTGAGAAGTTTATATGGTATGTTGGTTCTATGGGTCTTGAGGCCTTAAATAGATGGTAGAGTTTTGAATCTTGATAAGTGGGAGAATATTGGGATTAAGATGTCTCGACCTTAGAGTCCAAACATATTTACTTTATTATTTAATATTTTATTGCACCCACTTTGGAAGTCCTAAAATTAGGGGACTAGTGTCATAGGTTGCTATGTTTGTATTATGATTATAAAAAATTCTAGTTTGGCGGAAGAGTCATTAATAGTTATTATTTGGGAATTATTGTTTATGGTGGAGTCCACTTTTTACAAGTGTGAAGTAGGTGTTGCATATAGCAAGTGACCGTTATGGATTTGTTATGCATTATTGCTTTGGAAGTTGCTATCTGCAACATGTCATGGGATTAGCAAGTTGTGTATGACTCCACATACCTTTTTGGCATTGGAGTATATTTTGGAAACTATGGAAGCTTTCCGCTTGTGTTTGTTGAACACTACTAAAGAACGATGGGGGTGAATTGACATACACTAAAAACTTAGCCTTAATTATTCATCCATTCCATTTGACTCATGTATAGAAGTAAATGATAGAAAGAAGAAATAGGACAACACATGACATGAAGATTTTTACATGGAAAATGCAAAGCGGGAAAACCACGGTGTCGGTGTCGCAATCACTATATGATATGACTAATTATAATATTTTAGGCAAGAGGTCAAGGAACTCACTATACCCGATACAAAAAGGCACACTACCTTATAAACAAAAAAAAAACTTATAAATACAAAAGATTATACTTTCTTCAAGGAAAGATTTATTACACCCAATAGCAAGACATTTGTATTTAAATTTATTAGAAAATTATTCTCTGAAATGCAGATTACAGTTCACAGTCTGAGCTTCAGTTTCTAATTTCATCTTTGACAGACTGCTTATCCTTAAAATGATATCATGCGCTATCACATATTTCATTTTCACACTATATTTTGTACATTCACTAAATCTCTGAAGGGTATCCATTAATTTATATTCCTCGCAACACTAGAATCATCCATCAAGTCAACCAAAAGATAAAGCGTGTAGAATATGAAGTGTCAGCCCAAAAAATTGCTCTTCAAAGCATACATAAAGGGAACTCGAGACATTTGAGGCATTATAATAAGAGTATACACCATCCTTAAGATCATGAAATTCTTGCATAGCTGTCACACAATGCCGCAAGAACCAAAACCCGAAGACCAATCTGGTAGACTGTGAAATGGAAATAACATACTTATGTACAGATACCTCAAAACCTTATTAAAAACTCCAAAAAGATATTGAGAGCACAGGATATGTCCTATATATGCATCTCCAACAATCTTCAGTAGTCTATGATGTTGTACATGTATACTACTGAAATCAAGTACTACTATGGATAACCATCAACACTTGACTTCTAGACATAGAACCCATCTTTTGAAGATAACTACGACAAGCTTGACATCAATGATAATGAAGATATGCATATGTGCAATAGTGTTGAACTGTATAAATATGTGACTTCTTAGTGTAATTTGTATGATAAATTGGATATCTTCTGAGAAGTTTTTATGTCTCATTTTTCTCTAGAATTCTGTACTATTGTATTTACTTTCGAGCAACATTGAATCTAGGTATTGTATATTGGTTATTGCTGATAATACATTTGAGTCTAGCTTTTTGTGTGAGAGTTCTTTCCCAAAAGGGTTTTCCCTCATATACCTAGTGTTATGGGTTTATTTGTTTAAATCTGATTTTGTATGTGTTTATTTATTTTTTAGTAGTTAGGGGTTTGTAACAAATTTATGCATCATCTCTTTTGTTAGATTTAGCATTTTGAAGTGTTTATTCCACACTTGGCTTCCTTTCACAAAGAGCCTATCACCATTAATGAATCATGAACTATTGAAACATTAAGGGACAATTTTGTAATAAGAGGCAAATACACACAAGGTATTTCAGATGATTTCAATGACAATCAGAGAAGATAGGAACCTAAGTCAAAGAAGAAAGAACTATAAGAAACAAGATACCACTCACAATGAGCAATGTAACAAAGGTCTAGTGAACAGATGTCATATGATCTATGCATTGACAATACATAGTGAAGGAGTCTTAGAAAGACAGAAAAGTGGAAGATATGATGACAAAGATGTAGATAGTTTTGACCTTCTTGGTGGGTATTTGTATTGCCCAAGAGGTTATTTGATTTTTCTAATGAACGCAAAGGGTCTGGAGGACTCATATGCCACTTTCTAGGTTGATTTTCAACTTTTGATACGCTCTCCAAGAATCTTCTAGAGAGCGTATATTTATAATATCTTTGTTTGATTTGTTAACCATTATTTATTATCAAGATGAGTCAAGTTTCATCAATGCTTTATTCTGATGTGTTCTCACAGTTTCCACAACATGGGTTCCTTAATAACTTATTTTAATTTTTTAATAACTATGATTAACTTATATTGAATATTTTAAATGCACCATAGTGTTATAGCTCATAATGGTCACAATGAAAAAAATCATGAACAACAAAAACAAAAACCTTACATGTCAAATTATAATTATTTTAATGAAAAATATCATTTGAAAATTAAAATGAAATTTTTAATTAAGTGAAGTTTTAAATATGTTCACAGAAAGTTAGGAAAAAGGGTATAAAAGAAATTTGAGGGGCTCATTTCACATTATGAATACTTGGAATTTTGAGGATTGTTTGTCAACTTCAAGATCCACCCTGGTCAAGCTTGTGCTCGCCAGAACTGAGAACTGAAGATTTGTTTATTTCTCAGGTTTGTTTGGTTTGCAAATACATATTAAGATTTATTAAGATTTACAGGCAATAGATAAATTATTTATGCGATGTGTGCTAGTACCAAAAGGATTAACTTTTACAATGCAGCGTCTGGAAGTGCTAAAAATATGAAATTTTACAGTACAGAGTTGCTGGTGAGAATACAAATAAAATATGATTATTATTTAAAAGCTGAGTATGCGACCATGGAAGCAATCCGCCACACCAACTTTTAAAACCCAGCAACAAATAAGTAGAAGTTCGAATGGTATTAAGGAAGACCCCACAAATTTGAATTCTTCTTTGGAAAGTTTATTTGAATGCGACAAATATTCACCTAGTCATCGCTGTTTGTTAGAAGATTTCCATGGTGATTAAACTCTTTGCTAGGCATTAATAGTCTCTATAAAGGTGGCGTGAGAGGTCGAAGGAGTTATTCCGTCTTAAATTAAGAGTCGATTAAACTCCTTTCTTGCTGTTAATAGTCTCACTTCAGTGGTTGATCGTTTCCTTGCAAATTGTGAATTTAAAGGTGATTACAACTCTACAAAAGGGTCAAGGATATTATTGCTGGTCAGAACCAAGTTTTCCTGGAAGGAGTTTGAGGGACAGGTTTGTTGTTGTTTTCATAAAGGTCAGAAATTATCTCCATGTATTGTTCTTACTCAAGAAATTAAATCGACTATTGTTGGATGTTTTTTCTTGTTGTAAATTAATGTCAATATTAACCTCCCAATGCAAACGCAAATCTGAGAGTTGGTAACAAAACACTGTGTTTCGTTCAATTGGTAATATTATCATTGCTAATCTGAAATAATAAAAGTAATCAACACATGAAGATAAACAGAAAACTTCGAACAATGTTTATGCAAACTGTTTGACATATTCAGTTGATGGACGTGCAACAAATTTGGTACTAAACAGGGCTGTCTAGTACAAAATATGCATGGATTCCTCCCAAAAATACAAATACAAACCAATGGTTTTAAAGTGTCACCAATATATAGAAACTATGAGATAACAGTTACATGCCTCAAGGACGAAAAGATCATAACTGTGTTTGGGGGAGATTCGAAGCATCAAATATAAGACATTAGCAATAGAAAGTGACAGTCTCATGAGGTGCACACAATAGGGTATGTGGCTACGATAAAGAAACAATGTATTGTAAAGGGATTGAAGGGGCACAAAGACCTAACGTTTACATGCCTACTACAGAGACTTAGGCAGAAAAAGCAAGTGAGAATAATAATAAAAGTTAATGTACAGTGGTGAGGATAGCTAACAATTTAGGTCAAATTATAAGAGGACAGTATGTCTAAACCCTTGATAGTTCGAAGCAGGAAAAAGGATGGTCATAGTGTCTTTGATGGACAGCAGGTATAGGAGTACTTCCTAGACAATTTGCATTCATGAGCTTCATTCTCTTTTAAGTTTTAAGAGTTCCACAACCACCTCCAGAAGGACAGAAATGGTAGTCCATGAAATATTGGCCAAGGACAGCCAATCTAATTTGCATGATAACATTTTGTATGAAGCAAAAATAGGAAACAGTCATGAGTAAAGTGCATCCATAATATGAAAGACTAGACCACCATGGTTGAAAAAAAGACTAAGAACCTTATAAGGACATAAAATATTAACATATGAAAGACAATTCCATGACAGACGTACATGGTAGAATACAAACATAAATTTTTTGTTCATGAAGACAGTTTGGAGACCATAAAAGTCATGAAAATTGTTAATGGTTTATCTATGGATTACCTAAAAAGTCAATTTCCATTAAGAGACAGTGAGAACACAGAGCTATGGGTGGCCTAAAAGACAATTTCCCCTATATGACAGTCATTTAGGCAAGAAAAGGTTACATACATCATGCTACAGGTCTACCAAGTATTAGTGCCATGTGGA
This sequence comes from Thuja plicata, assembly GCA_018584345.1. Taxonomy (NCBI): domain Eukaryota; kingdom Viridiplantae; phylum Streptophyta; class Pinopsida; order Cupressales; family Cupressaceae; genus Thuja; species Thuja plicata. The sequence goes on along the minus strand of MU223285.1, from coordinate 706,356 downwards.
TAATGAAGCCATGACAGATGTAGGCCTGTGTTGACAAGCGTAGTGACATGAAGATAGGATCTTGAGAAAGAAAAAAGATTTTCTTGTCAAACTGGATGAGGCACAAAGAAGAGAGTATAATATGGTCTGTTGGGAATAAGATAAATCTTAGGAGGGTTAAAACTGACAGAAAGGACAATCAAATCTAAGGATGTGATTAACTTTTGTACAAAGATGACATGACAGTAGATTCAAGGGAGTCACGGATAGGATAGGAGACCTGTGTAGCACCCAATGATGAAGATGCCAAGATGATAGTCTTAGTAAGAAGATAGAATCATAGAAGATCAGTGACTTTGTAGGACGCATATTGAGAGCCATGAGGGCAATGATGAAGAAAAATAGAATAGTGACTAACAAGAAAATATATATCACAGCATTATAGATCATGAAAACATTAATACAAGTCATAACAAGTGGCTCTTACAATGCCGCTAAGAGCTCCTACACCTCATTAGGGCTTCCACTCATTTTCAAGCTGCCTATGACATGTCCTATAAAGGTGGAAGGTAGGTTTTGTCAGTTTGGATGACTAATGAACAAGTGCAAGGTTATAAGAGCCAATTGAATGAGTTGCAAGACAAATAAAGAGAATATAGAACAGTTTGAGGTCATTCACAAGCACGTTGGATTTCCATTAAGAGATAGTGAGAACGCAGAGCTATGGGTGGTCTAAAACGACAATGTCCCCTATATGACAGTCATTTAGGCAAGAAAAGGTTACGTAAATCATGCTACAGGTCTACCAAGTATTAGTGTCATGTGGATAATTAGCCATGACAGATGTACGCCTGTGTTGACAAGCGTAGTGACATGAAGATAGGATATTGAGAGAGAAAAGAGATTTTCATGACAAAATGGATGAGGCACAAAGACGACAGTATAATATGGTCTGTTGGGAATAAGAGAAAGCTTAGGAGGGTTAAAACTGACAGAAAGAACAATCAAATCTGAGGATATGATTAACTTTACAAGGTTGACATGACAATAGATTCTAGGGAATCACAAATAGGATAGGAGACCTGTGCAGCAATCAATGATGAAGATGCCAAGATGATAGTCTTAGTAAGAAGATAGAATCATCGAAGATCTGTGACTTTGTAGGATGCATCATGAGAGACAAGAGGGCAATGATGAAGCAAAATAGAATAGTGACAAACAAGATAATATATATCACATCATTATAGATCATGAAAACATCAATACAAGTCATAACAAGTGGCTCTTACAAAGCCTGTAAGAGCTCCAACACCTCATTAGGGCTTCCAATCATTTTCAAAGTGCCTATGACATGTCCTATAAAGGCGGAAGGTAGGTTTTGTCAGTTTGGAGGACTAATGAACAGGTGCAAGGTTATAGGAGCCAATTCAATGAGTTAGAAGACAAATAGAGAGAATATAGGACAAGTTGGGGCCATTCACAAGCACGTTGGATCTCATTAATACGTTGGATCTCATGAATAGGGTCTTTACAAAGAAAAATCAAGGTCGAGGTCTTCAACCTTCATCATGCAACAATTAAAGAGATCAAAGAAGCAAGGGTAGCAGTTGGGGGCCCAAAAGTGGAGTTGGCCTGGTCATAGGAAAACATGACACGTCTTTTCATCAATTATTGCCATGTTGGAAAGTTTTAGGAAGTCAATGCCAGGCAATAAGCAACGCCGAGCAGCAGTTTAGAGTAAATTCTTATTGCCTACAAGAAGTTTAGAGTGAATTCTTTTTAAGTTTTGTTAGCACTGTAGCTTTTTTGAGCTGTTGCATCAAAAATTTTGATCTATAACTCAAAAAAATAGTTATTTTTGACTGAAATAACAAATGTATTCTTATTTTTCAAAGCAATGTCAGCTCATTTTAAGACTTATAAACAACTATAAGCACTGGTGTGTTAATAAAATAAGTGATGTATTTGCTTCCTAAAATCTGTTTTATTTTGAGAATTAAGCAAAATCAGGTTTTACAGGGACCCAAAACCCAAAACGTTCAGGAATACAAAGTAAGCATTAAGTCCAGCACCAGAACCAACCAAAACAAAACATGAGGGGGAACGAAGGCACCCCTCACCAACTAGGACACACTAAACAAGAAACCAAAGCAAAAGCAACAAAAAACATCAGCTTACTGCCAACCTTTCAAACCTTGGAGGGTTTCATCCATCCTGGTATCTAGCTCAGTCATTTTCATCACACTGGCATTTAACTCCATTATCTCCTTGTTGGAAGAAGTATTCTGGTTCAACTTCTCTCTAGTTCTGGAACCTGGGCCTTTACCCTTGGCTAGAGGAGTCTGAAACAAGTCACCAACATGTTTTTCCAGCAATTTGACCAACAGACGAAGGTTACTAGCCACGGCCTTCATTCCCTCCTTAGAATGCTCCAGCATATTCTCCAACGTTTTTTCCAAGCACTCAATTCAGGCCAACAACTTGACAGGGGCACAAAATACTGTGAGTTATCATAGTCCTTACCCCTGTTACTCACCTTGTCTTCCAGCTTTTGGTATTTGGCCTCTAGATCTCTGTTTTGCAGCCTAAGCTTATTTATTTCCTGATTGCACCAATTATCATTTTTGAAGGAGTAGAGGGCTTTAGCTTTAGCTGTGTAAAAACCCAATAGTGGTATCCTCCCTATCAAAAAAATCCCCCATCACCATAGTGACATACGGATCTCTCTCAGCAGTACCTAGGTTATACTTCTTATTTTCAGCATTCACTTACTCCTCAGCCATGTAAAGAATGTCATGATCCGTCCCCTTCAGCTCATCCTCATTGCAAGGCTCCTCTTTATTTATGTCATCGTCATCCTTAACATCCTTAGAGAGGGATAGGATATTCTCCTTATCAGGCTTATACTCCTCCACATCATCCATGTCAATATCCCGTTCTCCTTCCATAGGTTTAATTTCCTTATCCCCCTTAATAGCAGTATCCTTCTTCATATTAGACAACTTATTCCCGTCAAGGTAAATTATAATTTTACTTTGGTCATTCTGACTGGGAGTAATCTCCATCGCAAGGTCTTTTGTAGCTTCATCATCATTCTCCTTGCATTTATCAATAACTTTCTCCTTACTAGATATCACGTCAGTTTCCTCTGCATCCTCATTTGGCGTTTCCCCTAAAGACGAAGTATCCACGCCAGTAGCCAACAAAGATTTTATGAATGATTGTTTTAATTTTTGTTTGAATTTGCTCTTTTTTCTTGTTTTAATTTCCTGATGATGGATCATAGAGTGTGATCTGAAACGTAGGATACAACAAATCCACACAGTCAAATCTTGAAACAAAATTTGAGATCCTTGAATTATGTCTTATTCTCAAACATCTTCATGCAGAAATGGACATAGTTTACACAGGTCATAAGTTATGTCACTCATTTTAGTAGTATTTGATTGTGAAAACATCTGATTTTCATCAACAAACAATGAGAATCTTAATTTTTCTATGAAATATTGATGTAAAAACATTTCAAAATAAATGTTTCTCAATAAGACTTGAACTAGGAGATCAAATAATAAATTAATAAGTAATGCTTAACACATATACTCAAAACTATTGGTGTGAAATTGACATAGAATACTTAGAGATCATTATATTAGTCTATTATTCATTATTTCTTCTAGCCTATTTTTTGGAAGTGTAAGGCTTAGTCTTTTGGTGAAAAATAATTGCATCCTTATAAAATGTATCGAATTCCCGTGAACTTGATATCTTCTTCCACTATCAAATCTCAAGAACATATCCTATACTCTATTTATGGAAAAAGATTAGATTTTGGATGCATAAAATAAATTTACCTATATGTAGACACATCATCTAACACCAGCTAGCTACTGAATTGCAGTGATTTACTTCAAATGATGATTCCCACTTTATTCATTATAATTAGAGGGGTTAATTTATCAGCCTACCACCACTTTGCAATGGAGAAACCAAACATGCAATGATACGAAAGGAAGGAGTCAACCTTGTAGCTAGACTACTCCCTAGTTGTAGATAGTAATCTCACTTTCCCTATCAAGGGTGGGAGGCTTTGATGTAGAAGCTTCCCAGGAAAATGTGGATGAGACACAATATTGGAAGCACATATAGCCTTAATAGTGATTGTCATGGGATTGATATGAGGTCAAGCAACATTTAGAAGGGCTCACACTGAGATTTAAACCCGCTTTAAGTAGCTGTAGTGGATACACATGCTAGATCAACTTTGGGACCTAGGACACTGACGTGAATCACTTCAAGTGATTGGATATGATATATAAACACAACAAGAGGCATATAGATCATTGGAAGTAGTTAGGAGAAGTATGTCTAGAAGACTTATGTTTTTTCATTTGTTTGTAATAAGCCATTGGTGACTTGTATGTCTATATGTGGGGCCAATAGAGCAAATGTAGGGAACATGTGAAGGTTTGTAGGCGTGACGGTATTCTAAATTTTAATTACAAGTATTGTTATTTTTGCATTCAATTCTATCTTATTTTTCGTATGTTTGGCTATAAGGTTGGACAGTCTGTTCCAGACCCTCTAACCTTGACTGCATTAAGTGGTATCAGAGAAAGATTCAAACTTGTGAATGTGGAAGTTTCAAAAGACCTCTAAGTGGACAAATGTTTGATTGGAGGCTGAAGTGAGGCGGTTACAACCTTGAACCAAATTGCCAAATTGAGGCAGCCACACTTAGTTGAAAAGGAGGGATGCTAATTATAGAGAATGTCAGTAGAAGGGTTGAGGAAATGATAGATATGATGAGACTAATGAAGAAATGACTAGATGCCATTGAGGATGACTAGAGAAAAGGCATAAACCCTAGGCCAAAAGTGAAGAGAGATGATGAGAATGGAATTCAAGAACAAGGTGTGGAAGACCAAGAGGAAGAAGAGTCAAATCATATCAAGATGATGAAGGAAATAACCAAAATCAAAAACAGGTCGAGGATTGAGATCCCTAGTAATGCTGGAAGCTTGAATCCAAAGGGATTAATTGGTTGGATCAATAAGATGGAAGACTACTTTGAGTTTTTAAAAGATTGAAGATCTAGAGTGAGTTTTTCCAAAACCAAGGTGAACGGGAATGCCACAGTCTGGTGTAAGGAAGTACAACTAGATAGAAACTAGAGAGGAAAAGAGAAAATCATGAAATAGGATAGGATGGTGATGACACTGAAGGGTAAATTCGTAACTATGGACTACAAATTGGAAATCATGAATAAAATTTGGAATTTGTGACAACAAGAGAAGATGATGAAAGAATACGCCGAGGATTTGCAAAAGATGATCATAATTTAACATAGTTTCAGCTATAAGAGAGGTGGCATGATAAATTAATGGTCTTATAACCAATATTCAGGAGCAATTAAGCCTCATCTAGATGAAAACTATGGAGGAAGCCTATCAATTCACACTTAGGGTTGAGGAGAAGCTGGACAAAAGGGTAGTATGGATGCCTAGAAATAGAAACTTGAGGGAACTAGAGAGATGGGTACAATATACAGAGAAGAGGCCATACATGGAGCAAACTAGGGGAGGGATCCCTTTACAAAGGGAAGAGTAGAGGCCCAATAAGGATTCATACCACAACTATAAGGAGAAGGAGGACTATCATCAGGATAATCAATACCAAAGGAATAAAAGGATATTTGACTGGGGATCATTGCATGGAACATGCTTCAAGTGTGGAGTGGTTTGGCATTGTGTCTTTGGTTGCTAACAAGGAAGTTTCAGAAATCCAAGATTTTTTAGAGCCATAAATAACTACATTGAATAGGAGAGGGATAGATCATCCATATTTGTTAAATGTTCAAAAAAAGGAGAATCATTGGTCATGAGGAGAGACCTATTTTAGAGGAAAGCTACAGGTGAACTGACATAGAGGAGAAGCCTGTTCCAAACCAAGTGTAAGTTAGGAAGAAAGATTTTTAAGGTTATCATGCATAGAAATATCATAGAAAGTTTGGTCTTTGAGTGGTTCAAAAGATGAACTTAAGGATGATTAAACACCTTAACCCTTACTAGATATCCTGGATACAAGATGGCAACAAAATTTTGGTGAGTGAAGAATGCCTTGTTAGTTTTCATATTGGTTCATACAAGGATGAAATATTATGTGATATCATGCCAATGGATGCATGTCACCTCTTGCTGAGAAGACCCTAGTAGTATAATTGAAAGGAAACTCATGATGAGAGGTTCAGAATACTTATAGGTCATAATCAAAGATGGAAAGAAATGTATCTTGATCCCCTCAGAGGAAGAATAAATGGAGGTGATATACAGTGGTACAAGAATCTCTTTAGTGGATGAGAGGAAGTTCCTAGATGGAATGAGGCATGAAAACACTTGTTTTGCAGTCAGTTTGAGGAAATGAAGCAGTGAAGAATTAAAATTGTCAGGACATGGGAAACAGAGGTACCACAGAAAGAGGTTGTGGAGCTGCTTGAGGAGTTCCTAGACATTGTATTGGAAATTATTCCAAAAGGACTACAAGCAATTTGGAGTATTAGTCATCATATAGACTTGATAGTGGGAGCATGTTTGCCTAACAAAGCGGCACATTGAATGACATCCATGGAGAATGCAGAGCTTAGTAGATAAATGCAAGAAATAATAGGGAAGGGGTTGATTCAAGAAAGCTTGTAATGTCCCCTATTTTGGATATCTTATAATATCAAAACAATTACTTTAATTCCTCAGAGTTACACTGTCTAACTTTGCAATTGCACTATGCAATGAAGAATATGAACACTATCCCTTGCTATTTCTGATATATGCAATAATATATGTTAAAAGTAAATCGATATGATTGAACTAAGTGCAATGATCTCTCAGGATCTATCTTTTGTCAAATATGGCAATATGAATAAGCAATGAGATATGATATTTCTTATAGCAATATGTATTTATTGTCTCTGTTGTAAACTCTTAATACATGCAATGTATGATATAAGATATTGTTAATGTTTGTAGCTTCAGTTGTATGATCATTTAGAATACATATAATACTTAGATATTAATTAATAATAATATATTGTATTCGTATGTATATATATATATATATATATATATATATATATATATATATATATATATATATAATGCATACTTATATTATTGTAATATATGATTGATTAATGAAATATTATAAAATTATAATGAATAGACATGTTTCGTAAAGGGAGATGTCTCTCCTAGCCTCTTTCTCAATAGAATGCGATTACATTTACAGTGATCTTTCAACATGATATCAGAACATATCGATCTTTGGGATCTTTCTGGGTAGTTACGGAGATCAATTTCAATTGTCAGAATTGATGTACACGATGGACCTTCCAACGATGTTGAACTTTATTTCGGAATTCTGCAATCAACGTCGTTACCAGGAGGACACAAACATAAGGGAACATATCTAACATTCTGTGTTAACTTTCTGAAATAATCTTTAGGTGTTGTTCTCAACTATAACATCATATTTGCGCATCTAATCGTAGTTATGATTGCAATATTGTATCGGTTGGTCTATAGTGTTTTTATAGATTAAATCTCTGAGATTTGGTTTATTATCACTTCCTGTGAGAATTGGGTGCTTGCATATTACATCAACTGCCAGCGTTATAGCTGTGAAGATATGAGGTGCCATAAATCATGTTAATATTGGTAACAAAGCTTCAGCTACACTACCCCCGTGAGGAGCTCAAACTAACCACAGTTTGCACATAAAGCCGGAGACATTAAAGAAACAGACGACCTCAGATTAGTTTGGAATTCATACATATATTGAGTTCTCATTAGCGATATTCATTTCAATAGTTGAAATGACTAATGTGGACAATAATCATTGGTTGCTGTCTAAATTCATGAGGATTAAGAAACAAATAAGTCTCGAAACGAAAATAGTTTGTATTTGATATTCCATCCATTTTCCCTAGCGTTGCTAGAGTATTAAACTTTATCGGTGGTATATATTCTATCGAGCATCCTATAAATGTTTTTGCGATCATAGAAACGACACCATCGTGAACACTGTGGCATAACTCATTTGTAGAGTGGTTAGAAGAGCGATTATCCATTGATGTCCCATCAGATGGATTAATCTTCTGTCACTGGAAGAAGAGAGCACTCGGGGAGGATACGGAGCCATATATTGCACCGGGCGAAACACAAAGTGCGGAGTCTAGATAATTACATCGATCTACTCGAAGACCAGGATGTTGCATGAACTGAAGTTTATACTACTGTTACTTCCTTGAGGATTGGTTTCTTCTGTTCAAGAGTTGTGTACTTCATTTGAAAAATCTCTCAAACAAGATTCGACAAATCATCCACTTGATTCTTGCCATGATTCGAACCAGGCAACCCGAGACATTTGGAGTACGGGTTTCATTTTCCTTGAAGAGTGTGAGACATTGAATTTGAAGGATGGGGGATAATATTTAGCACCTCCCCAGAGACTTAAGAATCCAATCTAGATGGCGAATATTTGACAAAGAGACTTTGTCGCACAATAAAACACGATTCCCACCTAGAGCGTACAATATAGATGAAAGGATTATAATCGTTCAAGGAATTTATATATTGATTCCAATCTACAATCGAACAACATATTGTGTATCACCGAATCACAATTCCTGTGAAACAAGAGATGTAAATATAAGGAAGGGGTTTCATTGTAGAATTAACGAATTCGAAATAAAATCAGAAATACAGAATTAATGAACAGAATACAATTAAACACAGAACACACAATTTATCGTGGTTCACTACAATAGTGGTTATGTCCATACTGAGAGCAGAGGAATTGTATTAATCTCTAAATCAAAAAAATGTTTTACAATTGAAAGAAGAGACTTATTAATAAGCTCATACAGAGCAGCTGAAAGGGCAAGGCTGCAACAAACAAATGTCCGTTGGCCTTCCAATTCTAACAAACTCCCACCGTAAGTCAACGGATATTTCAGCTGATCAGATATTCCCCTACTCTACATGCTAACTTACTTCAGCTTAACAAGGCCAAGAGAAGTTCTTGCACATTCGAACTTCTCTTTGGTCACAACTTTCGTGAACATATCTGCCGGATTGATTTTGGTATCAATCTTTTCAACCTTCAACCTGCCCTCTTCAACCATATGCCAAACGAAGTGAGCGTGAATGTCAATGTGCTTTGAACGACGTTGAGAGATATGATTATGTGCCATAAAGATGGCGCTGCGGCTGTCACTGAATAGAACATAATCATTTTGTTGATACTTCATTTCACCAAGTAGTCGCTGCAACCAAATCATTTCCCGAGCACCTTCGGAAAGTGCCAAATACTCAGCTTCAGCGGAAGAAAGAGAAATAGAATGTTGAAGCATGGAGGCCCAACTAATAGCAGCTCCGGCAAACATGAATGTGTAACCGGTAGTAGATCTACGCTTATCCAAATCTCCGGCAAGATCTAAATCCGTGAATCCTTGCAGCTGTTTATTGTTTCCACCAAAACATAAAACATAATCTGAAGTGCCTTTTAAATATCTTATTATCCATTTAACAGCTTCCCAATGAAGCTTCCCAGGATTGCTCATGAACCTACTTACCACTCCCACCGCATGGGCAATGTCAGGACGAGTGGAAACCATAGCATACATTATGCTACCAATTGCTGATTTATAAGGAATGTTGTCCATGAATTCCTTTTCCTCTTGTGTTTTTGGGCACAATTCAGAAGACAACTAAAAATGAGAAGCAAGAGAAGTAGAAACTTTCTTGGCATCATTCATGCCAAATCTGTCCACAACTTTGTTGATGTAATCCTTTTGAGAAAAAGTAATTTCTTTCTTCTTTCTGTCCCGTGTGATTGTCATACCAAGAATCTTCTTGGCTGCCCCTAAGTCCTTCATGGCAAATTTACTTGCCAACTTGGTTTTCAATTCACCAACAATTCGAGAACTTGTGCCGGCTACCAACATGTCGTCAACATATAAAAGAAGAATAACAAATTCTCCATTTGGAAGTTTCTTGTAATAAATGCATGGATCAGATTCACATCTTATGAAGTTTTGCTCAACCATGAAGCGATCAAATTTCAGATACCACTGTCGCGGGGCTTGCTTGAGCCCATACAAACTCCTTAACCTGCAATAAAGGTGTGCTTGTCCTTTGTCAATAAAACCTTGAGGCTGTTCCATATACAGTTTCTCATCCACATCACCATGTAAAAATGCAGTCTTAACATCAAGCTGCTCTAATTCAAGATCCCACACAGCTGCGAGTTCCAAAACAGTCCGGATAGTTGTCATTTTGACAACCGGTGAGAAAATCTCTGTGAAATCGATCCCTTCTTGCTGAGCGTATCCTTTTACCACTAGTCCAGCTTTATAGCGTTTTAAACCTCCACCTTATCTTTCAGTTTATAAACCCACTTGTTCTTAAGTGGTTTCCGATTTTGTGGTAAGTGGACCAAATCCCAAGTGTGATTACCTTCCAACGAACTCATTTCTTCGTTCATAGCAGTCATCCATTTATCTTTATCACTGCTGAGACAAGCGGCTTTATAAGTGGCCGGTTCAACTTGCTCCGAGATCAACAATTCGGGCTCTGCCTCTTTGGCGAATAAGAGTTCATAGTCTGCAAATTTCGAAGGAATTTTGTTCTGCCTAGTTGATCTCCTCAATCCTGGATTTTCCACAATTTCACTACTCTATCCGAGAGCCATCGAATCATCATGCTGAAAATTGGGATGTAAGATTGAATGGATGGTATGCGGATAGATATTGGTGTTTTCCCCAATTTCATCATGTGTCCCCTGCATCTTTGCGCAAGACAAATTTCCATGTCCAGCGTTGAAGACAAAAGTCCCCATACCATACGAATCTGCAGTGGCTGGGGAGTTGGAAATGGCAGGCGGGTCTGAAGAAGGGAGAGGACTGAGAGTCCTGTGCGGGGCTTCCAAAGGACTGTTCTCTGTCCTACGTGGAAATGTTGCAGGAGGCATTCCACTTTTTCTTTCCCCATGCGTGGCTGCTCCATTCTCCTCTTCACGCGAACCACTAAGTATTCCCCACGGGCGCTGCACTCCTTGCAGGTTCTGCCCTTTGCGCTGGCCCTACTGCTCTATGCGCGGGTTATGTTGCAAGCCGTGGGCTGTATCCATCTCACGCAGGGTTAACAGAGGAAACGTGTCCTCACCAAAATTATTTGCAGGGGCATTACTCAAAGGGATGTCGTTATCAAATACAGAGGTTGTTGTCTCAGACAAAAACTGTGGTCTTCCACGCTGCATACAAGGATCATTTTGTTCACAGCCTGTAGGTGTATGCAGATTCACATTGTCATCATATTGAAGATGATGATTAGGAATTGGAGCATGACTTTCAGAATAAAAAGAGGATGAAGATGTCGTAGGTGCAGGGGCTAGAACAGAGGTGGGTGTCAAATTAAAATGTAGAGGCTGTGGATTTTGGTTATGAGAGGAGTCAATACTATTGTTGGCGAAATCAATTAAAGGAACATAATCTGTTATATGTATTTCCTCTGATAAGGCTGTAAACATTATCTCATTGAAAACCACATCTCTACTTCTCACAATTTTCTTCTCAATTGGATCCCACAATCGAAAACCAAATTGATCTTCGCCATAGCCCACAAAGATACACTTTTGTGATCTGAAATCCAACTTTGTCCGCTTTTCTTTTGGGACATGTACAAAAGCTTGACAACCGAATACCCGGATATGTGCATAAGAGATTCTCTTTCCGAGCCATTCTTCTTCTGGGATACCAAAATCCAACCGAGAGGAGGGACTGCGATTGATTGAATACACAGCGGTATTACATGCTTCCGCCCAGAATTCTTTGCCCAAACCAGCATTAGAAAGCATACATCTAGCTTTCTCAAGAATTGTTCGATTCAGTCTTTCTGCTGCCCCATTTTCTTGTGGAGTATATGGGACAACCTTGATTCTTCGAATACCATAATCTGCACAAAAATTATCAAACTCCAAAGAACAAAATTCACCCCCGTTATTCGTCTTTAAACATTTTATTTTATAACCACTTTGATTTTCAACAAGTGCTTTGAAAATTTTAAATTTTGAAAACACTTCAGATTTACAAGACATCATGTAAATCCACACTTTCCGAGTATAGTCATCAAGAAAAGTAACAAAGTATTTTGCACCTCTATAAGAAGTTACCTCCGTAGGTCCGAAGACATCCGAGTGCACTAGCTCCAGCGGTGTTGTCCTTTTGTCATGTCCATTCTTCAAGAAGCTGACCCGCTTTTGTTTTCCACAAAGACAATGTTCGAAGAATTCAAAATCTGCAGATTTTAAACCCGGTAATTGATCACGGTTGAGCATCACTTCAAGGCCTTTCTTGCTCATATGGCCTAACCTTTGATGCCAAAGAGCTACATTGCTGCCTATGACTGTCATAGCAGCTCCCACCTCACTAGGACACTCTAAAAGATACAAACTACCAACTCTATTGCCTTTGGCAATCACCATGGAACCTTTGGTTACCTTCCATGAATCCGCAAAGAAAAATGTATGGCAGCCTTGTGTATATAATAGACTGACAGAAATCAGATTTCTTTTTAACTTTGGGATATGACGAACATCTTTGAGAAGCCATTGGCCTCCTCCTTCCAATGGCAAAATAACATCACCTTTGCCAATAATTTAACAAAAATTATTATCACCCAAATAGACTTTTCCGAATTTACCTTCTTGATAATTTGTAAGCGAATCCGTGCAAGAAGTGGCATGAAAAGAAGCACCGGAATCCATAACCCAAGAGTTTTCTTTTGTGTCACTTGCAGAAAGTACTAAAATACCATCATCCTTGTCATGAATAATATTTGCTTCGCTTTCCAAAACCCTTTCTTGCGCCTTCTTGTATTTGCGACAATCTTTCTTAACATGGCCAGCCTTCCCACAAAACCAAAAGCCGCCTTCTTTTCCTCTAGACTGCGATCTCCTAGCAGATTGAGACCGCCGGTTGTAATTATTTCTGCCTCTGTATTGGCTTCTTCCTCTATTCTCGGTGCTCACCATAGTGAGAGCATCATCGGATGAAGACTCATTATTCCTCCTCAAATCTTCAGAGAGAAGAGTAGCTGAAACTTCATCGAAGACCAGCTTCTTGTTTGATGCTGAAGTGCTTACTGCTGTTACAAGTCCATCCCAGCTGTTGGGAAGAGAACACAATAATATAACAGCCTTATTTTCAT
>MU223285.1:634337-693068 GCA_018584345.1 Thuja plicata | reverse complement strand
CTTCATCGAAGACCAGCTTCTTGTTTGATGCTGAAGTGCTTACTGCTGTTACAAGTCCATCCCAGCTGTTGGGAAGAGAACACAATAATATAACAGCCTTATTTTCATCATCTTGGGGCATGCCAACAGAAATTGCTTGACTGATCAAAGTATTAAATTCATTAAGATGGTTTGTCATGGCTTCGCCTTCTCTCATCTTAAGCTTGTACAACTTCTTCATGATGAAGACTTTGTTCGCAGCGGATGCCTGTGCACATGTCGAAGTCAGCTTATCCCATACCTCCTTTGCTGTTGCTTTTTCTGCGACATTATGCAAGACATTATCGCCTAATGCAAGAAAGATTGTGGCTTTAGCTTTTGCATCAAGCTGCTCCCAATCTTCGTCTTTCATGGTGTTTGGTTTCTTTGTTTTTCCTTCAAGTGCAAGAGAAAGATCTTGCTTGATTAACAGAGACTTCATTTGTATCTTCCATATTCCGTAGTTCTTCCCAAAGAATCTCTGAACTCTTAAATCTTCCATGATTTTGAAATTTCAATTACTGAAATCTCAACCAGCGATTGACCTCGCTCTGATACCAATTGTAGAATTAACGAATTCGAAATAAAACCAGAAATACAGAATTAATGAACAGAATACAATTAAACACAGAACACACAATTTATTGTGGTTCACCACAATAGTGGTTACATCCACACTGAGAGCAGAGGAATTGTATTAATCTCCAAATCAAAAAAATGTTTTACAATTGAAAGAAGAGACGTATTAATAAGCTCATACAGAGCAGCTGAAAGGGCAGGGCTGCAACAGACAAAAGTCCGTTGGCCTTCCAATTCTAACATTCAGCACTGTCGAGAAGGAAGAAACAACAACGAAGCCATGAAATGGGAGTGAACATGAATGACACACAATTAGTAACTAAGGATGGAAGCAAGTATCATTCTACACGATAACAACACACAGTTATAAATATTTGTCGAGGGACTTTAGTAGAGGGCATTATATTTCTGGGAACCAAATATTACAAGGTTGAAGCATCGGGGATGATAGTATAAGAGTTTCTATATCCTGGAGTTTGTGCTATATCGTGAACTGGGATTGATGCACACAGTGTTGAGTTACTCGTGTGAGTTTCCCGTGTTGCTACTATCTGGTACGTTCGTACAAAGAGAGGTTGTGCTTGTTGCTTCCTACAAGAGGATTTTAGACAGCATTAATCTGGATAGCAGGAAGAGTGCAGCTGCTAAGGTGCACCATGTTTACATATCTTTGTGTAGTGGATACTAAAAAAATTAATAAATAAATAAATGACGATCACAATTAGAATGAATTTTGAGCAAGCAGTCTTTGGATTCACTGAAGGCATGTAAGGGTGAGATGATCATCGTGATTACAGACGGAAAGGCCCATCGGGACATGATTGCCGTGCAGAATGACTTGGGAGAAATGGTGTCTCCTCACCTCTCTTCAAGAAGCACCTTAGTGAAACTTGGCATTTTTGGAAGGCAACATCTCTTGGAAGCTTGTTGTAATCTGCCCAATCCTTGAAAAAGGACATTACACATCGCGAGTGTGGAAAACTCAGAAGCTTTCTTGTCAACAGTCACTGCAGAGAAGACAAGGGAGACTGAGTTCAGTGGAATAAGTTGACAGAGGGCTGCAATATTTGATAATAACATATAAGTATTTCTACCCTTGAATAATGTTCATGAAATTGTTTTAGTCATTAATTCATGTTATAACTTTGGCATAGTAAATCTTGATTCTATCATTGGTATTTCCCTTCGGGATAGTTTAGTTCTATGAACTATTTATAGTCCCTCCATGAAATGGTTTCCGGATGAATCAAGAAGCATAAGAGATTGCATTCAAGGGGGAAATAACTTGATGTTTGTAGTTATAGGACTGAGTTGAAGATTAAAAATAGATTCAGAGGGAATTTGACATTTATTCAGAGGCAACCTTGAACAAGGAGGTTAGGAGGTTGATACATGTACTTGGATCTTCAGATGGAACCCAAATTATCATGAAAGTTTGGTGTTGCCAAGTCTGGGGATAAATCAATAGTTTATTACATTCACTCATGTTACTATGGAATCAAACAAGTACATTTGTGTATGGGAAATTTCTCTTGCGAACAATGATGTGATCATTGATCAAATAAATCATGTGCCAGATGATGAGAGTCTCTTGGAGATGGATATCTTCCACGATCGGAGTATGTGAACATGGTATGCTTCTGTGATAGAGGGAGCAGCTAGTGGATCTGCATTAGTTGACATCCAAGGTTCTTGATTTAAAGGGAGCAGACCATATTGAGATGGCTTCCCTAGTGACGAGGATTGCGATTCAAATAATGTAGTTCCATGTATGTGGGCCAGAAGGCCTTTATGCATATATCTAGGTCTTGATATTCCTAGGTATATGGATAAGTTGTTAGAACAAAGGACATTCATGAAAAGAGCTTGATGCAGACTAAAGATCAAAGACACTACATGTTGGCATGAAGTCAAAAGGTTCAAATTAGATTCAGAGGGAGTGTGATAGTTCATCTAAGGCAACCTTGGACGAGGAGGTTAGGAGGTTGTTGCAAGACCTTAAAATTTTAAGGAAGCATCTAAAGGATCTGATTCATTCTGATCTCCAAGGAATTTGGTCATATTGGTTCAAAGGGAGTCAACATTGGAGATGGTTTTGCGGTCAGAGGACTATGATCATGAGATTGAGTCCCATGTGTGCTGATTGAAATGCCTTATGCTAACTCCTACGTGATGATATTCCTAGATAACTTGGGGTTCACCAAGAGTGATGCAAGCTATATTAGAGATATAGTGCATAAGAATGTTATTCAGCCAAGGTACATTACCACTACAGAACAGATGGCTAATATTCTCACCAAGTCTCTTGCTAGAAAGAAGGTTTTGTATTTTCGATATAAGCTTGGTATGTATGAGAATGAAGCCTTAGATGAAAAGGAGTTTCAACATTTGTGATCTATTATTTTGAATGCAATTGCATTTTTCTCTTTGAGAGAGAAGTCTAAGGTGAAATACCTTTGTTTCCACCCTTTGAGATGAGTCAAGGTGGATGTCATGTGTGTGTTTCCATGACTTATGGGCCCTCATGTACACATTGAAGAAAGGTGACGACTTTTCGACAATGAACACTTGTATTTGATTGATGTTGTGAGGTGACGACTTTGCAAACATCTCCATCATGATGGATATCATGTGACTTGATATCCGTGGACATGTCATGATAGTTAGGATCTCTTAGACATCATGGTAGATATCATAAGGTTGATATCATTAAATAAACCATAGATGATTTAGAGATCTTCATGGTGGATATTATGTGACGTAATATCCATGAATATGTCAAGATACAATATCTATATGATAGACAACATGAGACGTGATTTCTGTGCACATACGATGGATGTTTGTGAGTACTTGGTGAATTTCATGGACTTGATATTTGGAGACCATTACCCTAAGTACTTGGTGAGTATCATGGATTTGATATCATGTGTTTATCCTCCCTAGCTAAGAGGGAGTGTTGATGTTTTTTTATAGCTATGGTGAGGGTCATAAGTATTGACAAGGTATACCACTACACATTTTGTTTGATCATCCTCCGTAGCTAAGAGGGAGTGTTAATGTTTGTAGCTTTAGTCGTATGATCATTTAGAATACATATAATACTTAGATATTGATTAATAATAATATATTGTATTCGTATATATATATATATATTATTGTAATATATGACTGATTAATGAAACATGTCCCATGAAGGGACATGTCTCTCCTAGCCTCTTTCTCAATATAAATGAAAGAGAAATTGTTGCATTTGAAAGACACATACCATATATAATATAGAGTGCTATTACATTTGCAGCAATATTAAAATCTTAACAGCTATCACCTACAATTGTTAGAATATTGTTTACCTTATTAATGATCAATTATATAAATTTATTAGATTAGATTTATGTTATAGTCTATTTAGTTAGAATGTTTCTATTTTCTTGTTTCTAGTTAGTTAGAAGTTTCTTTTAAAAACTGTCAATGTAATTGGTTATAAATAATTCCTTGTATCTCAATAATAATCACGCAATTACCTGGCTCAATTTGCTTCATATTTGACCTTAGAGTAGCAATCAGGGAACTTGACTCTTTCTCAACTAAGGTCTTATACTGCTCAAATATAATGAAAACATTTGATTTATTCTTAAGAAAATACACCCACATTTTTCTACTGAAATCCTCAAATAATAAAAAGTACCTGGACCCAATAACAGAAGGAGTGTTCATTGGCCTAGATACATAAACATGAACTAATTGAAGTACCTTGGAGGCTTGTTAAGAATTGTCATCTGAGAATGGTGTCTGATGATGCTTCCGAGCTTGATAAGCTCTACAAACTACAAGATTTTGAGTTTGAATCTCTGGTAGACCACCAACAAAACCCTCCCGAGATAATTGAGAGAGATAGTGGACATTCAAGTGCCCATAATATTGATGCCAAAGTTTTCTAATGGAAGTACTCATGGATGCTATGGCGTGCTCCTGAGAATCATTAGAATTAAAAAGTCTATATAGACCATGATCCTCAAGTCCTATAGTCATTGTAGTGTGTCTCCCTATCAATAATATTGTAGGTGTACAAACTAAAAACAATATCCAACTGGGGAGAATACCTCATGATCTATGTAAAGTTCCTATTTTTTAAAGTGTTTTAATTAATTTAATTAATTAAGTGGTCCTAACATTTAAATTATATCATAAGGACTTATTTAATTAATTAAATTAATTATTAAATAAAGGGTGGCTGAGGGTGTCGAGTGCTAAAGGTGCCAAAGATTGAGTGTCAAAGGTTGAGTGCCGAAGGGTGCAGAAGGGTGAGTGTCGAAGGGTGTTGAGTACCAAATGGTGGTGAAGGTTGAGTAGCAAAAATTTCAAAGGGTGAGTGGTGAAGAGTGTGGAAGGTTGACTGTTGTAAGGGAGTATTTGTGTGCCTAACCTGCATTTGATACATTATAGTGGTATAAGGCCTGCTGATTCTGTCATCCTATCAGGAGAATCATGGCATCCAGTAGTGGAATGAGAAATGCCCATATAGAAGCCTTGTTGAGGGAGTTAACAAGAAGTCAACAACTTAGTAAGACCCTCACAAGAGGACACCAACAGATGGAGGAGATGCCCAATCACTTGATAGAAGAAATTACGAAGGGAGATTCATAGTGGTTCAACACAAGGATGATGATGCCAACCTTCCTTCCAAAGATCAAGCACCAAGAAATGTAAACACCCACTTTCACTGAGTCGCTAAAGAAATTCAAAAAAGATTGGGTTGATGTTGGATGGAAGATGGACATCTCTCAAGGGATACATAGATATGAGGATGAGGTATCCATCCTCTGAAGGTAATAGAACCTACAATAATTCCATACAGGAGAGCGACAATGAGGTACTTAACACCATGCGCCTTGAGGAAGATGAAGACATGCTCACAACTTCACTTCAGGCATATGACGATATGGACAAGAAAAATCAACAATTGTCCCTTCAAATGGAGAACATCCAAATTTTTAAGACAACAAGAAGGATGAAGATTCTTATACGAAATTTTTCATGCTATCATTTGTCGATCAATTTGATGGAGATGGGGGCTCTACCAATGAACCTTTGAATGAGAAAGCTCTACCTTTTGTTGAAGAAAAGAGCACCTTGGCGATGCAGATTGAGAATCGTGTGACATCATATGAGTTTTAACATCAGGAACCAATACCTGTTGAAGATGACAAAGATATTTCAAGGGATCACGAGGATTGTTTTGGCAACGATGGGTAGGGCATTGTTTATATCAAAGTAGAGAAGAAGAATCTTATTGGAGATTTCCAAAACATTGGATCCAAAAGGTTTATGGAGGGTGCACAAAAAGTTATTATCAGGCATGGAGATTTCATCAGATATGGCTACCGATATTCGTGCATGGTTTGAGATCCTAGAGCTTGTCAAACGAAAATCAATTTGTCGATTGCTTAAGGGCAAGCAATCTTTGGGCCGAGAGGACTGTAATGTCCCCAATTTTTATAAAAAAAATTCATTGAGTTAATTAATTAAGTGGTCTTAAAATTTGAATAATATAATGACTTATTTAATTAATTAGTTTAATTAGAAAATAAAGGGGCCAAAATAATAAAATAATGTCAGCATATGACCTATTGTAACTTTCTAGGCATTTCTTGGTGGCCTTTATAAGGAGATGGCTTGGTATTATAAACCATCATGGAATGTATTTGAACTCTTCTTTTTATTGTCAAAAGTTGAAGGCTAAAGGTGGTTTGGTTGTTTGCAGTTTCAGAGGTGCAAGACCCTCCCTAGACTGTAATTGTAGTTTCAGTGGGAGTCATTCCTCACCCTAGTTTGTCATTAGAAATATCATCTTAAATATTTCACCTTGTAATTAATTTGGTAAATTTGTAAAGTCTCCTTCAAAGACAAATTTGGAGATTATTGAAGATCTATCAAAATTTATAATATTATTATTTGTCAAATCTATTTGCACATTTTGTTATTGTTGGTTCTGAAGCCACTGTATAATACCACAGATCAAATTGGAAGACTACAAAAAAATTCTTGAAGGTGTCATAGGGTGTCGAGTGCTAAAGGATGTTAAGTGTTGAAGGGACCAAGTATTGAAGGTTGCCAAAGGTTGAGTGCCCAATTGTGGCGAAGGGTGAGTGTGTAAGGGTGTCAGTGGATGCCGAGTGTCGAAGGGTAGTGAAGGTTGAGTACAAAAGGTGTCGAAAGTTGAGTACCAAAGGGTGTCATAGGGTGTCAATGGGTGTCGAGGGTTGAGTATCGAAGGATGTTGGTGGGTGCCAAAGGGTGTCAATGGGTGCCTCTACATACTTTCCACCTTTCATAATAATGACTAATCGCATCCCTTAAGAGAGTAACCATATCGTAGCCTTTGGTAAACAACCAAAACCTTTCCATTGTATGCTGATTTCTGCTAATTGTATTTCCTTTATCGAACAGTAGTTACTCCTATCATCACACTATTCCATTAAAAACTGGCTCTTTACTTGTAATTGCTGCCATATGTTTTATGAACATTAACAAGTCCTTATTTCATTGTTTATTCTTTTGCTGTTATTGTCGACTTAATCATTTGATTAGTTTAAAGTCAATCATCTTGCTGACAGTATGATTAAAGGTGGCTACTTTAATTTTATTCATTGTTTGTCCATGCTATCCAAACCGCTGACATTATCGACAATTATCAAATTTTAATCGATATTATATAAGTCGTTAACTAGCTAATATTTGCATTCATAATCGATATTCCTTTCATGCTGACGTGTCACACAGACTCTAATAATTCAATGCAAAAACTCTCTCCATAAGTCGATGGTCTTTATGACTTAATTGCTTCGTTCATGACTTACCCGCTTCGAAACATCATTATCACTGATGACAATTATTAGTGCTTGTTCCTTCCACCATTAATCGATATGCCTAGTATCATTGATGTCTTTGAGATGTTATCAACGTCTATTCTTTGTCTTCTTTGTCTTCTTCTTCATTTGACTGTTGCTTAATCTTCCTCCATGATGTAGATTCTTTTTATATATAGTCGGTCTGCCCATTCCACAAACATTAATAGATTGTGTACTGAATCCTTGGTATGATCGTTGTTCCTTGTCAATCACTGATGCCTTTTGTAAACTTCCTTAATATGCTGATTTGATACTTTTCTCAGTTGATCGATTTATTTGATTACTGTTAGTGTATGCCTGTTACTCTTATTTGTAGTATGAGCAGATAATCTTCAAGTCACTTGTTTTCTTACCATGAATTTTTTGCTACATTTTTGTAATTTTGTCTCTCCTAGAGACTTCACAAAAATGAAATACATGAGACAGAGTGGAAAAGGATGGGAACTCACAAATCTTGAGTCCATACACAGTACCTTCTGTCCTAGCGTTGATGATCAAAATAAAGTACCGGTTTCCTTTACCAAGGATGGACAATATAATGCATTGTCTAAGCAGAACAAAATACTTCAACAAGATTTATCTAAAGAGAAAATACCACCAGATCAGGATCTGAGATGAGGATGTGTGGATGACTACATTCAAGACCAATGAGGGATTATATGAGTGGTAGGCCATGCCTTTTGGATTCACTAATGCATGGAACACATTCATGTGGTTAATGTCGTTAATGAGTGAAGTGCTTACGATTTTTTTGGGAAAGTTTATCATTATTTATATAGATGACATGTTGATCTATAAAAAGATAGGTGAAGAACACATCTGGTACATTAAAAAAATATTCCAGTAGTTGAGGGAAGAGAAGTTGCTAATCAACATCAAGAAATGTAGTTTTATAAAGAAGAAGCTAGTTTATTTGGGGTTTGTAATCTCCATGGAAGGATGGGAGATGGATCCAAAGAAGGTGAGAGCAATTGCAAAATGCCTCACATTGAAAGACACTGAAGAGGTAAGATCCTTTCATGGTTTGGCTAGTTTTTACCAGAAGTTCATCAAGAATTTTGGTACTATTTGTGCACATATGATCAACAAGATCAAAATAAAGTATTGGTTTCCTTTACCAAGGATGGACACTATAATGGATTGTCTAAGCAGAACAGGATACTTCACCAAGATTTATCTCAAGAGAAAATACCACCAGATCGGGATCTGAGATGAGGATGTGTGGATGACTACATTCAAGACCAATGAGGGATTATATGAGTGGTAGGCCGTGCCTTTTGGATTCACTAATGCATGGTGTACATTCGTGTGGTTGATGAATGAAGTGCTAAAGGATTTTTTGGGAAAGTTTATCATTATTTATTTAGATGACATTCTGATCTATAAAAAGACAAGTGAAGAACACATCTGGACATTAAATAAATATTCCAGTGGTTGAGGGAAGAGAAGTTGCTAATCAACATCAAGAAATGTAGTTTTATGAAGAATGAACTAGTTTATTTGGGGTTTGTAATATTTGTGGAAGGATTAGACATGGATCCAAAGAGGGTGAGAGTAATTGCAAAATGCCCCACATTGATAGACATTGAAGAGGTAAGATCCTTTCATGGTTTGGCTAGTTTTTACCAAAAGTTCATCAATATTTTTGGTACTATTTGTGCACATATGATAGGAGCAATGAGAGGAGACTGGAAAGAGTTCAAATGAATATTTGGAGCACAGAGGAGCCTTGAACTGTTGAAGCAAAAAGTGATGGAGCAGCTAGTACTAACCTTGCTAAATTTCAACAAGGATTTCCATGTAGAATGTGATGCCAAATATAGTGTCATTGGGGAAGTCCCGAGCCAAGAGGGGAGACCAATTGCCTATCTTAGTGAAAAGTTGAATGATTCCTGGATAAATTACCATTTATATAATCAAGACTTCTATGTCATAATTCAAGAGCTAAATAAATGAAGATACTACATGTTACCAAAGGAAATTATATTATATACTGATCACCAACTATTGAGTGATTGAATAGTTAAGATAAGTTGAATCAGAGATGCACACGATGGGTTGAATTCATGTAGAGTTACTCTTTTATCCTCAAACATTGGAGCATAAAGTCAAACTAAGTTGCAGATGCACTGAGCAAAAGAAGAAACCTGATGATGCAATGTGGGCGACTATAGTGGGATTTGATGAGTTAATACACTAGTAAAAGGATAATCCAGACTTTACAAAGGTGTGGAGCCAAGTAGTGAGACAGTAGGGATGGACAAAAGTAGGTGGTTGGACTATTTCATCTTGGATGACATGTTGTTCAAGGGAAATTAGTTATGTATTTCTAGGAGCTAACTCAGGGAGAATTTCGTCAAGGAGAAACATTCCAAAGGGCTAGCTAGATATTTTGGCATTAAAAAGATGGTGGCCCTAGTTAATGAAGGCTTCTTTTGGCCATAAATCTACAAGGATGTCTAGAAGTATGCTCAAGGGTGCAAAATTTGTCAAGTGGTTAAGGGTGTTGGCCAAAATACCAGATTGTATACACTTGTAATTCTAGAAAGACCTTGGCAGGATATTAGTATGGACTTTGTGTTGGGATTACAAAAATCTCAAATGGTATGTCTCCAAATTTTTGGTGGTTGAATAATTTTCTAAGATAACACAATTTATCCCTTGCAAGAAGACTCATGGTGTGGTCCATATTTCTGACATGTTCTTCTAGGAAGCAGTGAAACTACATGGAGTATAGAAGAACATACTTTTAGATCAAGATGCCAAGTTTAAGAGATACTTTTAGAGGAAACTATGGAAGAAGATGCTAAAAAACTTAAATTTTAGGTCAATATTTCATCTACAAATTGACAGAATGGACTAAGGAATTTAATAGAAGTCTAGGGAACTTGCGAAAATGCTTGGTAGGAGACAAACTAAGGAATTGGGACTTGCTTTTACCACAACCAGAGTTTGCATTAAACAAATCAGTAAACCAGAGTACTAGAAGGACACCATTTCAAATCATTACTAGACTACAACCTAGAGGAATGACAACTTTGAGATAATAGTCCAAGAGATATGAAGAGTACAAAGGTAAAGGTAAAAGAGTTTGTGGAGTATATGAATACTATCCATCAGGAGGTCACGAAACACTTGGAGAGCATGAATAAGAGAAGACAACCAAGTGAATCTAGAAGGAATTTGCAATGGCAAAGAAGTTAATGTATATCTCTTGAAGGATTGGTTTCCAACACTCATACAATAAGCTGAAAATGAAGAAGTTTGGGGCTTGCAAAATCATTCATAAATTTTATTCTAGGAATGCCTATGAGGTAGTGTTACCGAAGGGCGAGGACATTTCATCAATCTTCATTGTTATAAATCTCTATTAGTTTCAGGGAGCATTGAGGGATGACATAGAAGCCTTACCAGAACAAAAATTACCATAGATATCACTAGAGCAGATTCAGAAAATCTAGGATAGTTGGACTAGACGCAACACTCACAATAAGGAGTAAAAGCAATATCCATCCAAGTGGAAGAATAAACCAATGGAAGATGAAACTTGAGTCTCAAGATAAAACCGATATAATATAGGATAGACACATCAACGTGCGAGATGCACTTTTAAAATAACCTCGAAGGTTTGATGTAGGAGAATGTCAGGAAAACTCATATTGAAGCCAATATTGGAAGCATACGGAACCTTTCCAATCCTTTTAGATCTAATAATGCTTATCACAGGATGGACCATATGAGGTCGAGCAACAACCAGAAGGGCCCGCACAAATATTTAGACCCTCTTCAAGAAACTATGGTTGGTACACATGCTTGATCAACTTTGGAACGTGGGAGGCTAATGTCGATTATATCAAGTGATTAGATCTCTTTTATAAAAACAAGAGGCATAAGAGCTCATGAACAGTAGTTAGGAATTATGTTCATCAAATTTTCTAGATTTGATTGTGTAAATTTTTTTACCGTCAACGTTTCAAATCACACTACATGATCCATCATCAGGATGCAAGAGAGCATAAGGAAAGAAAAGATATTTTCTTTCCTTATGCTCTCTTGCATACTGATGATGGATCATGTAGTATGATCTGAAACGGTGATTGTAAAATATTTTACACAATCAAATCTAGAAAATTTGATGAACATGCTTATGGGTTGTGGAAATTTGATAGCTTTGAGTTGGAAAGTAGTTAGGGAAAAATTATTCAAAAGACTTCTTTTTTGTAATTTTTTGGTAATAAGCCCATGGTGACTTGTATGTCTACATGTGGAGCAAGTGGGATGAATGAAACGAACATGATAAGGCCTATGGGCATCTTGGTATTCAGATTTTATCGACAAAATGTCATATTCTTTTCACATTCAATTTTGTGTTGTGTTTTGCATGTTTAGCTGCAAGGTTAGATAGTACATTCGTGACCCTCTAACCTTGACTTCATCACTATTTTAATCCCTCGCCCTAGTGTACATTCATATGGCCCCTACTCTTATAAGGTATTGGTTCCCATAGAATAGTAGGGCCCCACCTTGCTTCAATTATTTTATAGGGTATGAAACAAACAACTTTATTACTATCGGAAAATGATTTGTTGGCGGATGAGTTGTGAAGGTAGCACCCGCTTCTACAACATTAGGTTAGAGTGTGTTTTCTTGTGTTCTGTAGTGCTTGTTTTTTAATGTTGTTCCCTCACAAAGGACTCTTGTACTCTATTGGTACCTAGACATGAAAGGTTTCCTATTGTGTACCTTCTTCTCTTTGTTATCTATTTCTTCAAGCTATCGTATCTTTGATTTTTGATATTTGGGGACAATGCAAATTATTGGGAGGATTCAGGTTCCCATTTCATGTTGATCAAAAATTTTGTTTTTTGTTTATTCTTTAAATCTGAGCCACAATTGGTAGTAATGAAATCATGTGTCACCTGTCAGGAACTAACATTCCATGACAACATCTTGTATGTTGGCATGTCATAAATGTCTCTTCTCTGGCTTAGAATATTTATTTTGTTAGAGTAATAGACCTTTGAGTTATTAATTAAATCATTTCGATCTAATTACTAACTCACCTATTCACTCTAGTTCTTAAGCTCACCTTAGGTTTTCCCTTTTAGGGTTTCGTGTTTCCTTTTATCAGGATTCACCTCTTTGTATTTGATAAGGAGATTGTATTGTAGTCATTTTGTTCATAATAGAAATTCATTCTTTGAACAAGGATATGATGTCTCTGGCTTTTTGGCCTCCATAGCTTCTTCTGTCTTCTGTCTTTGCTTCTTCCATGTGACAGGTTTGCATGCAGGTGTTCTTGGGAGATTAGTTTTCAGCCTAATCCAAGCTCGCTTGCTGCTCGTTGTTCATGTTTCGTTGAAGCTGCCAGAAACAGAAGGTTTTCAAGGGTTTCAGAGGTTTTTTATGTATTTTTTATTTTGGTTTTGTTTCTGGTCACTTTGAGCCCAAACGGACATCTCCATTGAGCTCAGAGCACCCAAAAACCCCAGAATACATATAAAACTTGTCCATTTTGGACATCTGGGCTCTGGAGGCAAAAAAAATTTGGTTTCCAGTGCCGTACGGCACGGAAACCGAGAAAAAAAATTAAAAAAAAAACATTTTTTAATAATGTTTTATGCATTTTTATTAGCACAGTCAATCGTTTTAAAAGGGTGCCACCACCGGGCCACCCGCGCTCCACCGCCGCCAGTCGCTGCCCGGCCCCCGCCAGCGGCCCCCGCCGGCCTCCGCCCACCACGGCCCGCCGGCTCTGCACCGCCCACAGCGGCCCACCGGCCCTCCTCGCTCTACTCCGCCCTTTGGCGCCGCTCGGCGGGATTGTTTAGCCCCCGGCCCCTTTTTGCATTGCCGACGGTCATATTGATGACCAGGGGCTCCGGCCCAGCCCCTGCACGCGCCATGCGCCCAGGGGGCTCATTTTTTTAGCCCAGGGGCTTAAAACCTGCCTTTTGGAGCATTTTTGGTCCCTTCTCACCTTTTTCGCTCTATCTGGAGCATACGGAGGTCTTTTTTGGACTTCGTTATATCATCGGAAAGCTCTTTTCGAGCTCTTTCTGACCATGGTGATTAGGATTTTTGGCTCTGCTATTTTGACAGTGTTTTTTGCTATCAAAGTCCGATGTCTACTTTTTGCCATCCGGGAGCCCTATCTTGCTCTTCCGGACTCTGTTTTTGGCAAACCAAATATCGTCGGAAAGCTGGTTCAGTGAACTTTTAGTTGCAGAGGTCTTTTTTCCAGATTCTGCTACAGGTTCTCTCTCCTTCGAGTTTTTCTCTTTCGCACTCTGGCGGGTTACTTGGGTTCTACAGGTCCCGGGATCTCTTCTTCTGATCTTCTGGCTCACTCTTCTTTCTAACCTCTGAGCTTGTATGCTTCTCTTCTGTAGCATTCTTTTTTCTGTAAACGCACTAAGATAAAGTGCCTACTTCTGCATATCTGGGATTTCGAGCACCTTGTGTGTTTTTTGTACTCGCACTCAGTTATAAAGTGCCATGGGGGGTTATGATGTTTTGCCGTTTTCTGCTCATCCACCTTTGTCAAGTGAGCATACCTTCCACGACATTAGCCCATGCTGTGTGTCGGTGACACCGCCCTTTATCCTGTGCTTGTACTTCTGTTGCACTGTTGGTATTCCTGATTCTACTTTCTGCAAATGTTTCTGGCATTGCATTTCAGTGTTCCTGTCACCCTCTCCCTGTTCAGCATTATGGGGGGGGTTCACCTGTTGGTTCTATTGCTTCCTTGGTTCGATTGATCAGCTCTTCAGACTTTGTCTTCTCTACCTGGTCATGCACTTCAGTGGGGGTTCCAGCAGTTACTTCTGACAGTGTTTGCAGCCTCATGCCTCGGAGATGCTTCTTGCTCTTTCTTGTTCCTTTCTCTGGAACTTTTTCCCTAGATTGGAGGCTTTGTTTCCTTCATCTAGTTCATCACTCTTTTTGGGGTAAAGTTTTTCCCATTGGGTTTTCTTTATTTCCCCGTTTCACAGAGATTTCTTGTACTTGGGTGCCTCATCAGGCCTTGTTGTCGAGACCCTTCTTTCCTGCTTTCTGCTGTAGTTTCCTAGGTTTTGCTTCTCCCTAAGCTTATCTTAAGGGGGGGGTGTTAGAGTAATAGACCTTTGAGTTATTAATTAAATCATTTCGATCTAATTACTAACTCACCTATTCACTCTAGTTGCTTAAGCTCACCTTAGGTTTTCCCTTTTAGGGTTTCGTGTTTCCTTTTATAAGGATTCACCTCTTTGTATTTGATAAGGAGATTGTATTGTAATCATTTTGTTCATAATAGAAATTCATTCTTTTAACATGGATATGATGTCTCTAGCTTTTTGGCCTCCATAGCTTCTTCTGTCTTCTATCTTTGCTTCTTCCATGTGACAGGTTTGCATGCAGGTGTTCTTAGGAGAATAGGGTTTTTCCTATTTTAACATATTTCTCCCCTTTGAGCAACATGGTCCATTCTATCGGGGTTGTTATATCTATGTATTTTATTATCTTTTATCTAAAAATCATATTGTCTCTACACCATAGGTATTCTTGCAAATTTCAAATTTTTTATCTCATTGTCTACCTTTGTGGGGGGCAAACGACTATCTTTGTGCCTCAATCTCACCCTATTGTATGTCTATATAGCTTACGCTATGCATACCACCCTGATTTAAGTCACCCTATCACATGCATATCTATCTCTACTACGTGTGTTGGCGCATGTCTAAATCGCCCTATCACTTTCCTATCTATCTTTTGCTACTCATGTCACTCCACCATCTAAAGTATCCCTATCACATGCCTATCTATCTTTTTTTATGCATGTTAGAGCACTATCAAAAATTCCCTATTATATGGCCATTTGCCATAACACGATTTGTCACCCATATTGGCATACCATCGATGGTCTTGAGTCTATAGGTTGTCTTCATCATCTAACACGCTTGTATGTAGCTTGCTTATTGGATGTGGCTCAACAATAATTTAGGGCTTCCTTCATTGGGGACAAACCTATGCAAAAGAATCCTTGTAGGTAAGTCAAATGTGTTTCCTTAATCTCACATCTCTCTCTAATTTGATATGCTTGCTAAAGTGAGGGAAAAATGTAATGCCACAAATTTGCACCCCAGTGTAATTTACCATTTTATAATGTTCCTACCTTAGCCTAAGAAACAAATTCCATGTCACCCATCCACGCCTACTCATTCTATTTTACCATTACCCATTCAGAATTGTGGCTACATGGCCTAGATGACACACGATACATATGCGCTGTAGAAACATCCATACAATGACACTCATCTGTAAATCTATAGACGTGTAGACAACTGTTGGAGTGTTAGAGAGTACCAACCTGCAGTTGTAATGCCTGAATCTACTACCCACTAATGTGGAATTTTGAATTCCTCGATTATAATCCCCATTTTGAGCTTCATTTTGGTCTTCTTCACAATATGGGCCTTCTTCTTCATGCATTCTACAGATTTTTGTACTCGTCTTGAGCTCTCCATACAATTTTTCATCTCAAGCTTGACTCTCATCAACCATCCTCACCTTCATCTTGTGGATCTTGGCTTCGTTGTGGTGAAGGAAAGTTATCTATATTTCCATATTGTGTCTTTGATAGCATATTGTGTCTCTTACCTATCTTCATTTATATTATTGTTTACTTACTTTTTTCCATACGGTTATCTATCATCGTTATTGTGTCTACTTGGCTACTATTGAGGTGGAAACACCAAAGCAAGGATCTGACTGAGACATGTCTCAAAACAACAGCCCCCAACATTTACTTTTCTTACATGTGTGTAGGTTTGTGAAGAAATGAGGGAGGAGTTATCAGCTTCATCAAACATCAAGTCCAGTGTAGATCCTTTTCCCTTTTTATCATTTCATAGCTAGTTGTATTTTTCGTTACATTCTATCTTTGTACTATGTTTTGTGGTTAGTTTTCTACAGTTACCCTGTTATTTTTTTATTTATGCTATCCATCTCATTTTCTAGGTCGTCTCACTACTCTATCCATAGAGGATGTATGCGCACTGTGGTGGCATTCTGTAACCATGTTGTCGTCCTTGAATTGTGTGGTCTAGGCGGTGAGCTTATAGAATAGGTGGTACCTAGTTTGTGTGATTGGTTCTTTCGATCTTCATAGTCAAAATATTTGTATCTATTGATCTCTATTAGTAACTACATTTTATCACATTCAGTAGTATAATCAATGCTATCACATTTGCACCTTACTTGTTCATCCTGATCACACTTAAAACATTTAGTTCATCTAAAACCCCTCTTTATCACTTATTTTCGTGATCCCCTAGCTCACTAGAGTGCTAGTAGAAGTGAGGTGACACAAGGAAATGTTCATCCTTCCTAGACTTAATCAGTCTTGAGGTCGGGGAACTTTTTCCTTCTCCACAGACCTATTGTGATAATGAGAAGATAAATATGAAACGATAGTACAAATCATAGGTTAGAAGCAATATTATCCACTTACATTTTTGTTGTGTTAAGCCCATTATATATTGTTGTTTATTCCCTTTATTTGCATTGTTTAGAGTTTCCTTAACATTGAAACTCATGAACTCTTCTCTTGATAATATTCTCTTATTTTTGTCTACCTATTGGTCCATTGTTAAGAGTTTCTTTTTTTTAATATTTGTGGCCTTACTCACTTTGTTGTGTAACATAGAATCTAGTGTAACTCATCAATCCTTTACCACTTTCATTGAGAAATACATGGATAATAATGTTCATACCCCATTAAATCCTAAGTCAAGTGCCTGGATGTGAGTTTAACATTGGAGGCATATGTTGCTTGAGTAATGTGAAATGGAAAGAACGGTGGACTAAGTCAATTTTAAAAGTAGGATAAGTCTAATGTTAAAGAGATCAAAGTGTTGGGATTAAGGTGTATCAATCTTAGAGTCCAACCGTCTTTACATTATTATTTATTTATATTACCGCACCCACTTTGGAAATCCTCAAATCAGGGGACTAGTTTAATAGGTTCCTATGTTGGAATTATCACAAATTTATATTATGACTATGACAGTTCCTAGTTTGGTGGAACAGTCATGGAAAGTTACTATTTGGTAATTATAATTTATGGTGGAGTTCACTTTTGACAAGTAGTGTGTGGTGGGTCTGGAAAATGGAAAGGTGACCATTATAGATGAGTTATGTAGTGTTGCTTTGGAAGTTGCTATGTGCAAGGTGTTATGGGATTAGCAAGTCATTCTTTACGACACCAATTGCCTCTTTAGAGTTTAAACAACTGGTTTTGGAATTCATGGGTGCTTTCCGCTTGTGTTGATCTCTATCATATGTGATTTCTTAGTGTAATTTTTATGATAGTTTGGATATTTTCTAAGAAGATTTTATGTGCCAAATTTTCTCTATATTTTTCTCCTGGTATATTTACTCCTGAAGAGCATTATCTCTAGGAATTACATTGCTATTTCTTATTGTTGATAATACAATTGAGTCTAGATTTTGGAGTGTGGATTTTTTCTAAAAGGTTTTTCTCACGTATATCTAGTGTTATGAGTTTATTTGTTTAAATCTGATTTTGTATGTGTATATCTAATTTGTAGGCATTACGAGTTTGTAGTAAATTTTTACATCATCTCTCTTTTTAGTTTTAACATTTGGAAGAATTTATTCCACACTTGGCTTCCTGTCAATTCGTATTAGATTCTAGCCATCTTTGTTATTGTTGTTGGGTAGAAGGGATTTTGCGCTGATCTAGTTATAGTTAGAGTTTTTTAGAGGAATATTTCATAACCTTATTTTGGGTTTGATATGGACAGCACATCTAGCATAATAAAGGTGAGAAGTTTAATGGAGACAATTTTGAGTTGTAGAAACTAAAAAAGGAGAACGTGGTCATAGATAGAGATCGATTGGATATGGTTTCTTCACAAACCTAAAACTACAATGACAGATGTATGGGATACAATGGATTAGAAAGCCAAGTGTTCAATAAGAATATGTTTGGCTAATTCTATGCTCCTAAATTTGCATGAAGAGAAGACTACAACTAAGCTTTAGAAGAAGTTTGGTGATATTTATCAGGGGAAATCCATGGTAAATAATTTATTCCTGTGAAGGAAGTTATTTTTTTCTAAGGATGGGGGAAGGAGGATCTAATTCTAATCACATGAATGCGTTTAATATGATGATTCCTCATTAAGAAAAATTTTAATGGTGTTCAGATTGATGATTATGAAAAATGCATGCTTCTAATATTTTATTTTCCAAAAACCCTTGCGATCACCTTTTGATGGTCATTGTAAGTACAACCACCACTTTCAAATTAGAGGATGTGGTTGCTTTGTTGTTATCTAAAGAGATGTGAAGGAAATCTTCTAAGATGGCTAAGGAGGCCCTGGTTTCTCATGATAAAATGATGGAGAAACGAAAGAAGGACAAGAAGGCTAAATCCAATTCTCTGAGTAGATTTAAGTCTCTTGGTAAAATGTTCAAGAAAAAAATTGGAATTGCAATAAATTTGGTCATTTTTAAAAAGAGTGCAAGAAGGAAAAGAAAAAGAAAGGTATAAAGAATTTCTTTGATTCTAACTTAGAAAAATCCTCTCAAAATAGAGTAGATGCGTTTTTTGCACCCTTGACAATATATGCATTGAAAGATGTTTGTTTGGTAGATTAAGGTGCCTCTTTCGACATGACCTCTCCTAGAGGTTTCTTTTTGAAGTACGAAGAGTTTGATAGTGGGAAACTATATTTGTGTGATGACTCTCACCTAAAGGTTGTTGATCCTAGATGAGTAAAGACCTAATTCTTTGATGGTAGAGTGAAGGGGATTGAAGATATCTTGCATATCCTTGGTTTGGCACAAAACCTGCTTTCAGTTAGCAAGTTGAGTGATGTGGGTGTGTTTTGTTTCCTCAAGAGGTGGATGCAAGATGAAAAGATGGTTTAAGGTGCTTGCTAACAATATTCATATTGGCACC
Source organism: Thuja plicata (assembly GCA_018584345.1). Classification (NCBI taxonomy): domain Eukaryota; kingdom Viridiplantae; phylum Streptophyta; class Pinopsida; order Cupressales; family Cupressaceae; genus Thuja; species Thuja plicata. The sequence continues at coordinate 673,589 of MU223285.1, read as the reverse complement.
TTGTATAAGCTAGATGCATGCATATTTAAGATTATTATTACTTTTGTTGGAAACTACAAGTTTTTAAAAAAAAACTAGTGTTCTCCTAAAGTAGCCATTCCCTTAGTCACCCTTTAGAGGTCATCACCAAGATTTTGTATTTGATCTTCACAAAGACAGAAGCTACTCATTTTTTCTAAAAGATCTCTAGAAATAGTCCCATAAACTATCCTTGCGTCATCCAAGAACCATAATTTGAGTGATGACACCTTCTATTTTAGTCATTTATATAAATAACTTTTCATCGGCATGACACTACATAGGTTCCCCCAATCCCATATTTTTATTTACCAAAGGTTCATACACTTTGGAGTAAGAATAACCTATTTTCCTGATCAGAAAAGCTCAAAATAAGCAGTCATGTTGTTCGTGATAATGATCGAAGGAAGACAATATATGTTATCTTGATGAAAAGATTAGAATGTTTTAACACGTGTGGCACAACAGGACTCACATATCGATATAGGCCCTAGAAGGTGCCCCCGATGAAATATTCATCAGTAAAGCTATAACCATCAGAGCATAAGAAAAAGTCGAACCTGATGGCACATCTTACCCCAATGTGCATAAGTAAATCGTATTGATGTAATATCTCAAAGGCTATACCAATGACACAAATGCCAATGACTTCATGCTAAGGATTATATCGACAAATGTTATTTTGGTGGTCATCATCAACATGGGTTTATTCATCGGGGAAAAGATTATTTCTTGGTGCCATATTGGAGAGAGCTTCACTGATGATTTTCATCGGGGAAACTCTGCTTATTGGGGAAAATAAAAAGACGGCTTTTGATGAAGAAGGTTACTCTGATAACAACAATCGACATGACTTACAAATGCCAATGACTTCATGCTAAGGAGTATATCGGTGAATGTTATTTTGGTGGTCATCATCAAGATAGGTTTATTCGTCTGGGAAAAGATTATTTCTTGGTGCCATATTGGAGAGAGCTTCACTGATGATTTTCATCGGGGAAGCTATGCTTATTGGGAAAAATAAAAAGAGGGCTTTTGATGAAGAAGGTTACTTTGATAACAACAATCGGCATGACTTACTCATAAACCAATAAGGTAGTCACAAAGGCACCTATCAAAGAAATATTTTAATCACTATCCTGTTAGTATAATAATTTATGAGTTGGGCGGTATACTTGATCGGGGAAGTGTATACCAATGATGAAGGATAGAAAGAGGATTGCTTTAAGTTGGCATAAGTTTGTTGGCATTATGGTAATTTTTGGAGGAGATATGAAGATTTGACATTTGAAGATACATAATTGGTTCTCATTAACGACAACATGTTCAGGTAATATGATTGGAGCGACTGATCTGATTTGTACATGATCAGTAAAGGGAAGAACAATTAATTGTGTTGATCGATGTACAAGAGGTGTATATGAAGAAAAGTTGCAGTCAGTTAAATCGGTAGCAGCTGAGTTGCAGAGAAAATCAGATGATGCAATCATAAAGGAGACATTCATATGGTATGAGGAATCTATGGTTCTGACCGCAACAGCTAATTTGATGTTTTAAGTGTATTATGTTTTTGATGTGGAATATAGTGTACCTATTGAATCACCAATCATAATTTCATGATGAATCAGTTAAGACAGTGGATCCGAGGTCGGCTATTGCTTATGGAAATGTGTCTTACGGTTGGAGATGACATATTAGGTATGATTAATGTTGATTTTGAGGAAGTTGGTAAATATTTTGTGTCAACTTCGATTGAAAGTTTTTAGGTCTTAAGCCACATAAGGACACATTATATAAGGAGATCTAAATCATGTGATTTAGGGTTGCAATCTTATTATCAAGTGCAGTGATCAGAGATACAAGTAGCAGAAATCAGTACAACATCAAAAAGAAAAGGAGTAGAGAGGATCTGATAGGCAAGTAGTGTCATTCTACATATCATCATTGTTGTTGTTTCCTAACACTTGCAGTAGGTTAAATCCCCTAACCTGTTAGATCCTAACAGGTCTTTATTCTAAATCCTTTAACAAGGTAACCTCTTAACTGAAGGTTGAAATCCTCTAACGAGGTAGACTCTAACAATTCTTTTGGTACTTCTAATAAGGTACTAGTCACTTTTAATAGGGTGAACCCTATAATTGGTATTGTAGCTCCTAACAGGGCAAACATTTTGAGTGCAATAAGTTGATTTGTGGGTGTCATCCCCACCATCATTTTTTCCCTCTAACAAGGGTTTCCACGAGAAAAATTTGTGTCATATGTGATGCTTTTGTGGATGCTTGATGTTGTTTACTTCTATTTGATATTATCAGTTGCATGTTTCATTATTTGGAAGTTGTTGATTAGCTTTGTTAGATCGGTGGTGAAATTTCTTAAGTACTTGTTTACACTGATTCACCACCCCCCTCTCAGTGCTTGTGTATATTAACAATTGCTATCAGAGCTCTAGTCCTCTTGATATTAAGCTTAACCACTTGAGGAAAAGATCCCTAAAAACCAACATGGAGAGTTACAAGTATGAGAAGCAGCTTGAGGATGCAAACAAAGTAATTAATGAACTTAAGGAAAAGATGTACTCCCTTGGAAAAATAAGAGAACTCATTGAGAAATTGATGGAAAGCCAAAATTACATTGAGCGACTGTTTGAAGGTAGTGTGTCTAAAGAATTTGAGGAAGAAATTGGAGATCTAATGGATAAGAATAATGGACTTAAAGAAGTGGTGAAAATTTTGAAAAGAGAGCTTGAAAGTCAGTCTGTCAAGATGTGTGAAGAGCTTGAAGGAAGAAGAGCCACTAAGGATGCAAAGAAAACTGTTGAAGATGTCCTAAAGGATAAAGATGAAACCCTAACAGAAAAGTTGGAGCAACTATTCAGATTAGAGCAAGAAGTTGTTGTATTGAATGAAAACTTACATGACGCAAATGAAGAAGACACTGACATCTTAAGACAGAATGAGGGGTTGAGGAAAGAGAATGACAAGTTCAAAGAAGAGCTTAAAGCTGCAAATGATATAGTGGTTAAATTCAATAAAAGTTCTTCTAAACTTGATGAACAACTTGCTAGTCAGAGGAGGAATGGAGAGAAACAAGGTCTAGTTTTTTAAAACTTTGAAGCTGGCGAATCATTTGGCACTAAGGACATCAATGAAGGAGACAAATCAACACCCAACGTGAACAATAACACTGGTAAGAGAAGGTATAGACCAGTATGTTTTAATTGTCATAAGGAAGTTCATACTGCTCATGTATGTTGGTTTAAACCTATTGGTCCTAATGTTAGACCTATAGGTCCTACAGCTAGATAAGATAAGTCCTATGGTAGAGGTGATAACTACTATGCTAGATATAATTCATTCGAAGGAACTTGTTATTACTATAATAAGTTTGGACATAAAGCTAATGAGTGCAGGGAAAGAATCAATAGTCAGTGGTTATATGATTACAACAGTTAGACCTAATTATCAAGGTAACCAGTTAGATGTTACATGTTCTATTTGTCACATCAATGAGTTTGGTTGTGAATTGTAGATTAAGGTCAGCTAGAGGCAATGATGGATATTATAATCAAACAGGTATGTCTTGTTATATCTGTATTAAATTTTTTCATCTTGCTAGCTCATGCAGAGAAAGAAAGAATACTAGTGGCCAAACGGTGAACAGAGATGCAAATGATAAAGGTAGGAGAATCGTTAATGCTGAAGAAGTCAAAAGTGAAATGAAGAAGACATGAGTGAAGAAAGGTGAATTGAAAACTTTTGAATTGACTGAGAGCTCCATAGATTCAGGAAATGTGGAAAATCCACCTGTGAACTAAGTTTGATAAGACATAGGGGGAGAACTAAAATTAAAAATCATAAACTACCCCTATTAGTGAATGAGGTGTAAGATTTATACGCATATAGAGATGCGTATTTGTAATTTAATAATGTTAGTGAAGACGAAGTGCTATATTTTATTTTGTGCGTGCATATAACGATTGTTATGTTATAACTGTTGTGATCGGTTAAAAGCACTACGTGAGCATTGAAAGCAACAACTACATTATCAATAATATAAAGATGAAATAGCAAACTCTTTTGTTACTTTACATTCTTTCGAGTTTACTTAAGAGCATGTGTAAACATTCTAAAGTGATTGTGAGCGTTTCTTGTGTACTAGTTGAGATTTTGAGTAATGAATTATATCAGTTGTCGAAGAATACCTATCGGTTAAAGTGGAGGTTATTGTTTATTGAGTGAAGATTCTACAGGAGTATGACTGCTAATAGCTAATTGTTGTCATTATGGATACTCCTGTAATGATCAATGTTGTGGAAAAGCGAAGACCCGTATTCAAGTTACACACGTTGAAGGCCAACGATAATGATCCTATGAGTGCACTATCATCAATACCCTATGGTGTACTACTAATAGAAGACATTCGTTCATTCATACACTGTAAGCTAGAAGATCGTGGAGTTGATGAAATCTACAATAAATTCATTACCCTGAGCGATGATGTAAAGTTGAAGGACAAGCATATGCATTTGATGCATAAAGGCTTGACCTATACACCCGAGATTCCTGATGATTTCCATCCATATTGGATTAGATTTGTTCTGAGTAGAGTCCACGATCAATTTATTTGGTTGGACGGACCTCACAAGATCTCAAAGAAACTAATCAATCGTGTTATTGGTTTCTATGCGACCGGTGAGGCACCAACTCTATAGACTATTGCTGCTAATTTGGTTATACGCTTGACCAAACTCAAGCAAGATCATCGAGCAATGACTATCAGAGACATTGAAGACAACGAAGTGATATTTTCTTCAATAGTGGTTGGATATAGAGTGTACCAGTCCAATCGGTTGAACAGTGTACAGGTGGTGGAGAAATTCATGTTGCATATAGAATAATTAAAGAAGATGTAAAGTATGACTTATGTGAGATGTTCAGAAGCCAACTTCATGAAAATGGAGAAGATTAAGAAAGACAAGAAGCAATCATTCAAATATGGTTCAATCCTGGTATGTATGTTTTTCTATCTACAGAATCAATTTGCAGGAATAGGTTCTATTACATGGTTAAGAGATCAACTGGTAGTTATGCAAATTAAGTAATGCATCAGGACATTAGGAGACAATTTCAATATTGTCATGCAGGGATACTTTAAATATTTTCAAGGAAAAATGCACTTAAGAGAGAGAATCCCAAACAGTATAGTTGAAAAGTACAAGAATTATATTTTCTATATAGTAGATACAGATATATGTATGTTATAGGCAATTCAGCCTAGAACTTTGTGCGCAACAGCTATGGGTTATGAAGTAGTTGGTAACTTAGATACTTTACATGTTGATGTACTTTTGACAAAACCTATTGATACTTCTACACCTAGATTTGGAACATATGAGGAGTCATCATTGAAAATTCACAGTGAACTAAAGGCACTCGTAATCCAAAGAAAAGTAAGGAAACAAGTTGACAATCTAGCCAAAATGAGTGGCATAACACAAGAGATGTTGACTAAGCTTAGGAAGAAAATGGAAAGTGAAAAGGCAGGCACATCTGCTGCTATTGAAGGAAAGAAAGCTGAGGTTGAAATTGAAGAAGTCACACCCCTAAGAGTCACTATGAGTTCAACACTAAAACAAACTCAATCTATTACTACTCCTATTATAACTAAACCACAAAAAGAGTCACCCGTGACTGTTCAACGAACCTACGGAAGAAAGAAAACAAAGACATCTGGCTAAAAAGAGTCTAAGAACAAGAAGGGAATTAAGGATAAGGACGAAGAAAGAGAAGTTGAAACTGAGTCTGAAAAGGAATAGAAGGAACTAACATCTTTTGGGAAGAATTCCTCTCTAGTAGGAAAACTTTTGTGAAATCTATAAAGGTTGATGATGCTATTACAGTTGATAGCATAGTTCAGAATGTTAAGGAGAATGGAAGAATGACAAATATGGTGAAGTGCTTTGATACATGTGTCACTAAAGAGATGAATTAGATAGGAGATGTAGTCGTAGAGAGTCTACATACTTTTTGCAAAGCACCTAGTGAGTTATACAATGCAATACCTAAAGAGTTGTATAAGGCCATTGAAAAAACATGGAGAGAAGCTTTGAAGGTTGACAGAGTAATGATGGAGCAAGAACTTGCACTTTTGCAACCTGAATTATCAATTGAGGATTTAAATATAATGGTTGAAGCAATGAGAAGAGAATTCAAGACAAGGAACAAAGTTTCAAGGATTCTTATTGGACAAAAACAATCGGTAAGAGATGAGACAGTGGAAAAATGGACAAAGTTAGTGAAATCTATGACAACCAAGGACAAATCAGTAGAAGAGAAAGAAAAAGATCAAGAGTCTAAAGTTGAGGAGGTTAGACAGGTCAGTGAAAATGTTATTCCTAATATCTCTGAGTAGATTCAAATCATTGATTCACAACCAGAGGCTCATTCACCAGAAGAACAGAATGCAGAGGAAGTAACAAAAATAAAAGGTGAAGAACAGAATGCAGAGGAAGTAACAAAAATAAAGGGTGAAGAACAGAAGATTGGTTAAGATGTTGTGTCAGTAAAGAGGAAATTAGACATAACCGATGAAGCTAGCACACAAAACAAGAGAAAAACAAATAATTCTGATAGTTCTGAGGAATGAGATGAAGGAGAACCTGAAGATGAAGAAATCCAAGAAACTATTGACATTACTAAGATGAATCCTAAGGACATGAGTAAGATGTCTGAGAAGCTTAGAGAGATAGTAGAAAGAGACAGATTAAAGCGAAAGAAGGTCAAAGTACTAAAAGGGGCAAGGAATATCATTAATAATCTAGTACCTGATGTGGCATATGATAAAAAGACAAACCTATTGATCAGCTGGGTATTTTTGTCAAAGTTGTTTCTGATCAAGTACCTAACTTGGAGAATGCACCAATGTTGTTGGCAATGAAAGAGTATGAGAAGCAACGAACTAACAAGTTGAAAGAGACTATATCAGTACACAAAGAGTCACTTGAAATTCTAGTGAACAAAGTGAAGGAAATCCTATAGGAGGTAGGATAGTTACTTGTAAAAGTGTCCAAGTTTACATCTTTTACAAAAGCTCTGGAGAAGAAGAGAGAGGAAGCTCACCAGGAGCTTAATGCTTTGATTGAAAAGTTTGATTCCCTAACAAGTTCAGCTTTAGAATACAGTGCTTAGGTCAAAATAATTACACACACAGTGAAGCAGTTGCAAGAAGAGCAAGATAAAAGAATTATAACACTTATGTAGTTGCAGACTTGCTTAGCTCCCACCATAGATATTATGCAACTAAATGTGAGAGATGCAGAAACCACACTCAGTCTACCTGAAGTGAGTACTTTGAATAATATGGAGAGGTTAGCACCACTAATACATGGGCAAATTCTATCTATGACTGCTTACCAGAGTCATGAAGAAAGTCATTGCATTCAACAAAGATAAACTTCAAGGATATCTTTGACAGAATGTAATTCTGGTATGTATTTATGACCCTTTGTCATTGTTGACTAAAAAGGGGAAGATATATGAGTATGTATAGAGTAAGGTGGACTTTTAGTTGAATGAGTCAAAGTATGTAGCCATATAGTGCAGGTTAATACTTTCAAGGTTATGCTTGGAAGAGTTTTTGCCATCAATGCCAAATGGGGAGATTGTTGTCATTATGGTAGTTTTGGGGGGAGATATGAAGATTGGTCATTTGAAGATACATAATTGGTTGTCATTGATGGCAACATATTCTGGTAATATGATTGGAGTGACCAGCAGATCCGTACATGATCGGTTAAGGGAAGAATAATTAAATGTGTTGACCAGTGTACAAGAGTTGTATAGGAAGAACAATTTCAGTCAGTTAAATTGGTAGCTATCGAGTTGCAGATAAAATCAGATTATGCGATCATAAAGGAGACATGCATATGGTATGAGGAATCTATGGTTCTGACCACAATCGCTAATTTGATGTTTCAAGTGATCATGTTTTTGATGTGGAAGATAGTGTCCCAATTGAGTCACCGATCACAATTTCATGATGAATCAGTGAAGGTGGTGGATCTGAGGTTGGCTATTGTTTATAGAAATAAGTATTACGTTTGGGGACGACATATTAGGTATAATTGATGCTGATTTCAAGGAAGTTGGTAAATATTTTGTGCCAACTTTGATGGAAAGTTTTTAGGTCTTAAGACACTTAAGAACACATTATATAAGGAGATCTAAATCATGTGATTTACTATTGCGATATTATTTTCAAGTGCAGCGATCAGAGATTGAAGTAGCAGAGATCAGTACATCGTCATAAATTAAAGGAGATGAGAGGATCTAATAGGCAAGCAGTATCCTTCTACAGATCATCATTGTTGTTGTTTCCTAATAGTTGCAGCAAGTTAAATCCCCTAATGGAGTAGATCCTAACAAGTCTTTATTGTAAATCCTTTAACATGGTAACTTCTTAACTGAAGGTTGAAATCCTCGAAGGAGGTAGACTCTAACAAGTGTTTGGGTACATCTAATTAGGTACTAGTCACTTTTAATAAGGTGAACCCTAGAAAGGATATTGTAGCTCCTAACAAGGCAAACATTTTTACTACAATAAGGTAATTTGTGGGTGTTATCCCCACCATGGTTTTTTCCCTCTAACAAGGGTTTTCACATAAAAAATATGTGTCATATGTGATGCTTTTGTGGATTCTTGATGTTGTTTACTTCTATTCGATATTATCAATTGCATGTTTCATTGTTTGGAAGTTATTGATTAGCTTTGTTAGATCGATGGTGAAATTTCTTAAGTACTTGTTTACACTGATTCACCCCCCCCCTCCTCTCAGTGCTTGTGCATACTAAAAAAGTCTTGGAAAAATTATTCATCAGAGTACCTTGCAATATTGGTGGAGACTTTTCAAAGTCTTCCAATAGACCGTGTTATCCTGATGAATACATAGGTACAAGGATCGATGTACCTACTTCGATATATGTTAAAATAGAAAGGATGAATTATTGAGTAATATTATCGAAGGAGTCTAATGTGCATTATCCTGATAAGTTAGTCGATAGATAAAGAAACTACTAGGGAGATCAATTCAAATCGAGGTATGTTGTGCTGATAAGACAAATGATTAAATAGACACTATTGATTGAAAAGTCATCCAGAAAGATATTTAGATCAGTTCAATTAGCTTAAAAAATGTGGCACCAACAAAGGATATTATATCGGTATACTTCAAATGAACTCATAATGATCTTAGATATCAATGAAATTGATTCAAAATTATGAAAAGAGAGAGCATTAATGGCTGAGCAACTAGTGGTGATGGCTCACACGAATAGGCTATTATGACATTTGTTGATCATCTTGATTATTACAAAAGTATTATGTAAAACAACAAGCTGCAGAACACAAAAACCAAAAAAAATGACGAACAGTGGGATAGCGGATTTATTCGATAAGTCACAAAACAAGTTACACTTTTGGCACTTGAAAGAAGCATTCTCTATGAATTCACTTCGAATTGCGCAAAATGGAGAACTGTAGTAGTTCGAAAGAGAAGAGGCAAGTGAGTGGTACAAGTAAGGGCGGTAAGAAATAAAAGACAGATGTGGAACCAGCCAGGAAGTTGAACCAAGATATGTTGGACCAAATGCAGGGATCTGGGCCAAAACCCAGAAGGGAGGCACAAAGAAAACTAGAGGATGATCACATTGAGGACAAGTATAAAGATGTAAGGGATGTATTGATAGACATAACGGGTTAGGAGTTTCTCATTTTCCACTACATGAGGATAAATTATCATAAACCCATCTACAACCCCTGGCAGAGGAATTTGGGGAGGTTAGTAGTACCAAATGTTTTCGTAAATATCGAATTGCTCAGACTACTGGAAAATATTTACGACCATCATAAGAAAATTATTGGTTACTCAAAAGGAGACCCTTTTATCTATCTTTCAAATAATTCCATAATAGAGGTTTTCAATTTGGATTAATCACAGTATGAGCCACTAGTATTAAAAGATTTTGAGGAATATACAAAGATGGATACTACATATAATGAACTGAGGTTGTCACTACACATCCCTAGGAAGGATAATCAATTAGTACCTTTAACCGAGGAGGAAGTTCCTCCCTTTTCTGTCAATTTATTTGTAGATTATCTAAAGCTTACATATTATTCGGCAGGGCAGGTCACGAGAACAGAGGTGCCAGATTTCATGATATAAGCAATAAACATTCAAATGTACAATCTTCAACCTTTCAACTATGCAGAGTATGTGGCAAAGATGATGGAACATGGGTTAACCTCTATCAAGGATGACTCAAAGCCTCCTTTTTTTAAGCATTATTCTATCCTAATGCACAATATCTTGTTCTATGGTAAAATACGGTGATTGTAGGCATAAGGGCTGAGACTCACACAGATTGGGAAGCAAGAAGAAGAATAATTTCCAATCTAGTTGTGGACTTCTCTATGGGATTCAAGGTATGATGGCTCTCATTATGTTGATTTTGAAGAACTCTTTATCAAATCAATTTACAAAATGTACAAATATCCCTGTGATCGCTCAATTTCCAGGAACATTAAGATTTTTTTTAAGGCCAAAGGAATTTGATGAGAGAGAGATTGTTAATCATAATTGCGATGACTGGTATATGCATAATGATTTTACTTTGTTTAGGGTTGTTGGCTTTGAGGAAGCACCTTTTAAGTTACCAAAAGTAGTACCAGATAGGGTGGCTTATCTAGAAATTATGAGACAACTAGATTATTCTAGTCACTTGAACCTTGCATCTCACCACAAATAGTCTTTTATGCTTGGAACCCTTAATTTTGGTGATTTCACCATTGTATCTACCAAGGCCTGTGATTTGATAAGAACTAGATTATTGACACAATTCAAACTAAAAGAATACACCCCAAGGGAAAATTATGATCTAGAAGGATACATAAACTATTGCACAAAAAAAAAGGCAGTCTCAGTGGGTATACCCACATTCCTCTCCCATCAGAGGACGTTTTCAAAAACGAGGATAAGGAGGTCATTGAAAATTTTATCAAGGAATTAGAACAAAGAAAACAAGAACTGCAAGATATGGAATTTTTGTCATTTAGAGAAGAATTTGTTGGGGACAACGAGGTTCAATCACAACCAAGGGTGACTCCTCATTTAACAATAGATGATTATGTAGGACTTCATGACAGAGAGAGTCAAGTCGCCAAATGTTTGCATCTTGATGAGGATTCTAGGATTGCAGCATATGAGTCTTTTGTTTCTAATGATAAATTTGTCAAATCCAAAGAGTTTCAATAATTTTTATACAATTTTAAAGGCAAGAGATTGAGGGAGTTCATCTCTAATATTACCCTTGATAATGAGCAGTAATTACTGAATGGGTTGAAATATTACATTGAGCAAGAAGTTCAGGATATGACCCCTGAAAGGTGCAGGCAACTAATGCTTGAGGTAGGTGTTTTGGTATTTCCTGGTTGGGATATCAGTGCTTCTATGATCTTTGACAGTTTCCTGCATGAGAAGGACAAAGAATATAATTAAAAAACATAGAGGGAGTAAAAGAAATTTACATTGGGTTAAGGTTCAATCCCGACAATGATTCAATGTTGATATGGGCTTTGTATCCACCCCACAAGAGGCCCAAGATTATTGATATTGAAAAGGCGTCTGGTCATATGATGACCTTAAAAGTAGGAGAGACTGGCCCTATTGTTACAACAGATATTGGTATAAACATTTCAAATTTGAACGTGACTCAGATCAAACTCCTAGTTAAGGAAAGAAATGCATTAAGAATTGAGAAGGCAAGACACAAAATTCAAAGACAAGTATGAAGAGTTACAGGACAGCGACAATTGTTGGCAAAGCTTAAAGATGAAATTTGACACAACATCTACCATGCTGCATAATAGATTTTCAAATTTGAAAATATGTTTGGATGATTTTTGGAACATACAAAAGAAGAATTTTGTGGCAATACTTGAACACAAAAGGGTGAAGAATAGAATGGATGTCAAGAGACATGAGATGAGACTTCAAGGGCCTGATACAAATTTTGTTGCTACTATTGACAAATTAATATTTAAACATGAGAAATTCACTAATGATTTGGAAACAAAATATGAAGCGTTTATGGATATAGTTAAGAAGGGTTTGCCGCAGTTGTGTGATAAGAATGGGTCTCTAAAGGAGTAGGACACTTGGTTGAATAAGTACAACAAGATAGTGCAGGATGCCTAGATACTGTCAAAGTAGAATTGTCACTTGAAGGAGCCCGTTGACACATGGAACAAATGATCCAATCGGAGCATGAGGTTAGCAATACAATTCACGATGTTGATAATTATGCCTTACAAAAGTATAAGAACCATCTTTTAGCCACGGCTTTGCATTATTGGATGACGATTAGTTTATTTATGTTTAATATTTTAGTTATGTTCGAAAGACTTCGTTAAAAGACACCACTGTTGGGTCTTTTTTCGTATATTTAGAACTCAAAATGTAATATGGAGGATATCATAACTTTTTTATATATTTCATCATAGCAAATTATATAATAGTTTCCTTTAAAAGCAATATAATATCAATGTTCTTATTCTCCATTTGTGTTGTGGAAGATTCTTTTATTCCATATCAATTCTTTACAATTTTCATTTCAAGCAAGTGAATGTTGTCTAAAACATTCTTATGAAAGAATTATTTAATGTCATAATAGTTTGATAAACAAGGTTCATTTGAGATTTTCTTATCCTTATGATTCTTGTCTAATTGGTCTTTTCAAGAAAAAGTTAAATTCAATTGGACTTATTGTTGTGACAAGCAATAGTGAAGTAATATTGAAGGTTAGATTAGCTGACGGATCCATCCAAGTGGTGAATTTAAAAAATCATCCCATAAATTTATAGGTCGGGTCTAGAAGAGGGGTGACACTACAGCCCAAGGGAGAAGGCACTGGTCCATTTCATAATATACATTCAGAACATAATTAGATTACAGTAGGACCAATAAAAGATAAAGTAGAGAAAAAATAATTTAGATAATGAGTTAATTGTAGAAGTCGAGCAAAGAAGTAGTACTAAGGAAAAGATAGAAGTAAGAATTAATAAGAACCAAGAAGTAGAATTAAAGTAATCAACAAGAATTAGAAGCAATCAATTAAAATATACTATTACAAATATATGCCACTTTGAAGTAGAAACTATAAATGGAAGATAGAAGATACAATCTCAAATAAAAATTATCAACTCGAAGATCCAGTTGGTGTGAAGGTTTACCACATAGGTCCTAGAGAGCCTAAATAGTAGGGGACTTTAATCATAACTTGGTTAATCCCGTTTGTTGGCCAAGTCAGTTGGAAATATTTGAAATAGAATTTTGCATACTATAGATCTTTCCAATCTGTTGATTTGGGAACCAATAGCTTCTATGAAGTCCAAGAAAAGTTCTTTGGATTCTTCATCCTCACCATTAGATCAGGAAGAAAAGAATATTGTTATTCCTATATGGCACCAAAGACTTGGTCACATTAGTGAGGAGGGTCTTAGAGCCTTGAAATATAAGGTTCTTGCTGAATTCCTTGATGATTGTTATCTTGAGTTCGAATTTTGTTTATGGTAAAAACACTATATTTCTTTTTATTCTTGTTCTTATAAGTCTTCAAGAGTTTTGGATTATATTCATTTATATGTATTTTTTCTTGATAATATTCCTTCAATATCTAGATATGTGTATTGCGTCTCTTTCCTAGATGATTATAGTAGAAGGAAATTTGTGTATTTCTTAATAAGTAAATCTGAAATTTTTAGTCAATTTAAGGACCTTAAATCCTTGGTTGAGAACCAAACTAATATAAATATTAAGTGTTTGAGGACTGGCAATGGAAGTGAGTTTTGTTCAACAAAATTCGATATTTTTTATGACTATGGGAATAAAAGATACAAGACAACTCCACATAACCTATAACAAAATGGAATTGTAGAGAGGATGAATAAAACATTGATGGGGAGGGCATGTAGTATGTTGAGTTCTTTGATTAATAGATCTCCTACTTTGGTTCTAGTTGAAAAGAAACATATGGAGGTGTGATCTGGTAAGAAGCCCTCATTGAGACAACTTAGAGACTCTAGCTGTGAGGCATATGCTCATATGCCGAGTTAGTAATATCAAATTGGAGATAAAAGTAGTGAAATATATCTTCATTGGCTATGGTGTTAGTGTGAAAGGTTATACGCTTTGGAATCTAGTTGCAGAGAAGGTTATTTATAGTATAAGTGTGATATTTCGTCAGTTAAAATCTTCTACAATAGATTTGTAGCTAGAGAAGGAAGAGAAGGGAAAAAAGGAGGTAGTTCAAGTACCATTTACTCCGATAAGAAATCAACTATACACTCCTATTGGACTTGATGACGAGGAGAGCTCGAGCAACTTAGAAAGTTATAAATAAGAGAAAGAACCTCAACCTCAACAATTGAGAAGGTCTACCCATGATAGGAAATGACTTGATAAATATAGTTATTCACTAGAAAAGTTTGAATTTTATTTTGGATTCCAGTTCCATATTTTCTTTGATCGCCAACACTAATGATCCTAGGATTCTTAGAAAGGCTATGGGTATGTATGATGTAGATTCTTCGATGGACGCCATGAATGAAGAGATGGTCGCATTGATCTCGCACCTTTTCCTAAAGGACAAAAACCCAATGGATGTAAATGTTTGTTCAAGAAGGAACTTGGTCCAAATGGTAATAATGAGAAGCACAAGGCAAGGCTGGTCACAAAGGGGTATTTTCAGGTGGAGGGAATTGATTATGATGAAATATTATCCTCTATAGCTAAGATGACATCCATTTGATTCTTGTTATCACTTGTGGCAGCTTATGACTTGAAAGTCAAGAAGATGCTGGTGGATACATCATTTCTTCACTATGATTTGGAGGAGAAAATTTACATATCATAACTAGATGGTTTCATTGAAAAAACTAAAGAGAACCCTGTTTGTAAGTTTAAGAAATCTTTGTAGGGTTTGAAATAGTTTCCTATAATATGGAATCATAATTTTGACACCCATGTATCGTCTTTCATATTTTTTAGATGTATATATATTCTACATCTAAAAATGGTCAAATTCTTGTCATAGTCTTATATATGGATGATAGTTGTTTATTGGGAATGGTAAAATAGTAAGCTTAAATTTGAAGTCTTAGTTAGCATCGCACTTTGAAATGAAAAATATAGGTTTAACAAGATATATTCTTGAGATTGCGATCATTAGAGATAGAGCTAGAAAACAACTTTGGATGAGCTAGAATGAGTATCTTAACTCTGTTGTCGAGATATTCCACATCATAACTTGTAGGTGATTAGTTGTTCCCATGTTACATGAGACGAAGCTTTCTGGAGAGGATTGTCCAAAATCTCCTACTAATATGGACATGTCTAGAGTACCTAATGTGACTATTATTGGTAGCCTCATGTATGTTATGGTTTGTATGAGGTCAGACATTGCCCAATCAATGGGAGTCCTTAGTTGGTATATGGTTAATCCTAGTAGGATGCATTGGGATTTCATTGAGAGAGTGTTCAGGTATTTGAGGAGAACTTTTAAGTATTCCTTGTGTTTTTATAGTTATCCTACTAGACCTTAACATTCAGTTTGCATTCATGGACATGTGTATTTGGATTGGGTAGGTAATATTGATACTAGAAGATCCACCAAAGGAAATTTTTCATGATATTTGATGGTGTTATTAGTTCAATGAGTAAGCAACGGGCTATAGTCACTTTGTCTACTATAGAGGTATAGTACATAGAAACTATTCATGCTTGTAAAGAAGTCAACTGGCATAAGAGAGTGTGTTCAGATATTTGTTTTGATGTTAGACATTAATATCTATTGTGGCAGTAGGAATGCTATTTGTTTAGTGAAGAATCCTAATTTCCATGCCAGAACAAAACATATTGATGTCTAGTTTCATTTTGTTAATGATATGGTAGAAGATGGGGAAAGTTGATACCCTCGTAAATATTGTAGATGCACTGATGAAACTCATGAGAACTGAGAAGTTCATATGGTATGTTGGCTCTATGGGTCTTAGGACCTTAAATAGATGGTAGAGTTTTGAATCTTGATAAGTGGGAGAATATTGGGATTAAGATGTCTCAACCTTAGAGTCCAAACATATTTACTTTATTATTTAATATTTAATTGCACCCACTTTGGAAGTCCTTAAATTAGGGGGCTAGTGTCATAGGTTGCTATGTTTATATTATGACTGATAATTTCTAGTTTGGTGGAAGAGTCAATAATAGTTATTATTTGGGAATTAATATTTATGGTGGAGTCCACTTTTGACAAGTGTGAAGTAGGTGTTGCATATAGCAAGGTGACCCTTATGGACGTGTTATGCATTATTGCTTTGGAAGTTGCTATCTACAACATGTCATGGAATTAGCAAGTTGTTTGACACCACATACCTTTTTGGAATTGTAATATATTTTGGAAACTATGGAAGCTTTCCACTTGTGTTTGTTGAACACCACCAAAGAAGGATGGGGTGAATCGATATACACTAAAAACTTAGCCCTAATTATTCATACATTCCATTTGACCCATGTATAGAAGTAAATGATCGAAAGAAGAAATAGGACATCACATGACATGGAGATATTTACATGGAAAATGCAAAGCGGCAAAACCACGGTGTGAATCGCATTAACTATATGATATGACTAATTATAATATTTTAGGAAAGAGATGAAGGAACTCACTATACCCGATACAGAAAGACACACTACCTTATAAAAAAAAAACTTATAAATACAAAAGATTATACTTTCTTCAAGGAAAGATATATTACACCCAATAGCAAGACATTTGTATTTGAATTTATTAGAAAATTATTCTCTGAAATGTAGATTATAGTTCACAGTTTAAGCATCAGTTTCTAATTTCATCTTTAACAGACTGCTTATCCTTCAAATAATCTCAAGCACTATCACATATATCGCTTTCACACTATATTTTGTACATTCACTACATCTCTGAAGGGTATCCATCAATTTATATTCCTCACAACACTAGAATCATCCATCAGGTCAACCAAAAGATGAAGCATGTAGAATATGAAGTGTCAGCCCAAAACATTGTTCTTCAAAGCATGTAAAGTGAACTTGAGAAATTTGAGGCATTATAATAAGAGTATACACCATCCTTAAGATCATGAAATTCTTCCATAGATGTCACATAATGCCGCAAGGACCAAAACCCTAAGACCAATCTGGTAGACTGTGAACTGGAAATGACATACTTATGTACAAATACCTCAAAACCATATTCAAAACTCCAAAAAGATATTTAGAGAACAAGATAAGTCCTATGCATGCATCTCCAACAATCTTCAGTAGTCTATGATGTTGTACATGTATACTACCGAAATCAAGTACTGCTTTGGATAACCATCAACACTTGACTTCTAGACACAGAACCCATCTTTTGAAGATAACCACGACAAGCTTGACATCAATGACAATGAAGATATGTATATGTGCAACAATGTTGAGCTGTATAAATATGTGACTTCTTAGTGTAATTTTTATGATCAGTTGGATATCTTCTGAGAAGTTTTTATGTCTCATTTTCTCTAGAATTCTCTACTATTGTATTTACTTACGAGCAACACTGAATCTAGGTATTGTATATTGGTTATTATTGATAATACATTTGAGTCTAGCTTTTGGTGTGTGATTTTTTTCCCAAAACGGTTTTCCCTCGTATACCTATTGTTATGTGTTTATTTGTTTAAATCTGATTTTGAATGTGTTTATTTATTTTTAGTAGTTAGGGGTTTGTAACAAATTTATGCATCATCTCTCTTGTTAGATTTAGCATTTTGAAATGTTTATTCCACACTTGGCTTCCTTTCACAAAGAGCCTATCACCATTAATGAATCATGAACTATTGAAACATTAAGGGACAATTTTGTAATAAGAGGCAAATACAGACAAGGTATTTTGGATGATTTCAATGACAATCAGAGAAGATAGGAACCTAAGTCAAAAAAAGAAAGAACTATAAGAAACAAGATACCACTCACAATGAACATTGTAAAAAAGGTCTAGTGAACAAATGTCATATGATCTATGCATTGACAACACATAGGGAAGGAGTCTTAGAAAGACAAAAAAGTGGAAGTTATGATGACAAAGATGTAGATAGTTTTCACCTTCTTGGAGTGTATTTGTATTGCCCAAGAGGTTATTTGATGTTTCTAATGAATGTGAAGGCTTTGGAGGACTCATATGCCACTTTCTAGGTTGATTTTCAACTTTTGACCATTATATATTATCCAGATGAGTCAAGTGTCATCAATGCTTTATTCTAATGTGTTCTCACAGTTTCCACAAAATGGGTGCATTAATAACTTATTTTAATAGTTTAGTAACTATGATTAACTTATATTGAATATTTTAAATGCACCATAGTGTTATAGCTCATAATGGTCACGATGAAAATAAATCATAAACAACATAAAAAAAAAAACCTTACATGTCAAATTATAATTAGTTTAATGAAAAATATCTTTTGCAAACTAAAATGAAATTTTTAATTAAGTGAATTTTTAAATATGTTCTCTGAAAGTTAGGAGAAAGGGTATAAAAGACATTTGAGGGGCTCATTTCACATTATGAATACTTGGAAATGTGAGGATTGTTTGTCAACTTCAAGATACACCCCGGTCAAGCCTGTGCTCGCCAGAACTGAGAACTGAAGATTTGTTTATTTCTCAGGTTTGTTTGGTTTGCAAATACATATAAAGATTTACAGGCAATAGATAAATTATTTATGCGATGTGTGCTAGTGCCAAAAGGATTAAGTTTTACAATGCAGCGTCTGGAAGTGCTAAAAATATTAAATTTTACAGTGCAGAGTGTGCTGGTGAGAATACAAATAAAATATGATTATTATTTAAAAGCTGAGTATGAGACCATGGAAGCAATCCGCCGCACCAACTTTTAAAACCCAGCAACAAATAAGTAGAAGTTCGAATGGTATTAAGGAAGACCCCACCAATTTGAATTCTTCTTTGGAAAGTTTATTTAGATTTCCATGGTGATTAAACTCTTTGCTAGGCATTAAGAGTCTCCATAAAGGTGGCGTGAGAGGTCGAAGGAGTTATTCCGTGGTAAATTAAGAGTCGATTAAACTCTTTTCTGGGTGTTAATAGTCTCAATTCAGCGGTTGATCATTTCCTTGCAAATTGTGAATTTAAAGGTGATTACAACTCTACAAAAGGGTCAAGAATATTATTGCTGGTCAGAACCAAGTTTTCCTGGAAGGAGTTTGAGGGACAGGTTTGTTGTTGTTTTCATAAAGGTCAGAAATTATCTCCATGTATTGTTCTTACTCAAGAAATTAAATCGACTATTGTTGGATGTTTTTTCTTGTTGTAAATTAATGTCAATATTAACCTCCCAATGCAAACGCAAATCTGAGAGTTGGTAACAAAACACTGTGTTTCGTTCAATTGGTAATATTATCATTGCTAATCTGAAATAATAAAAGTAATCAACACATGAAGATAAACAGAAAACTTCGAACAATGTTTATGCAAACTGTTTGACATATTCAGTTGATGGACGTGCAACAAATTTGGTACTAAACAGGGCTGTCTAGTACAAAATATGCATGGATTCCTCCCAAAAATACAAATACAAACCAATGGTTTTAAAGTGTCACCAATATATAGAAACTATGAGATAACAGTTACATGCCTCAAGGACGAAAAGATCATAACTGTGTTTGGGGGAGATTCGAAGCATCAAATATAAGACATTAGCAATAGAAAGTGACAGTCTCATGAGGTGCACACAATAGGGTATGTGGCTACGATAAAGAAACAATGTATTGTAAAGGGATTGAAGGGGCACAAAGACCTAACGTTTACATGCCTACTACAGAGACTTAGGCAGAAAAAGCAAGTGAGAATAATAATAAAAGTTAATGTACAGTGGTGAGGATAGCTAACAATTTAGGTCAAATTATAAGAGGACAGTATGTCTAAACCCTTGATAGTTCGAAGCAGGAAAAAGGATGGTCATAGTGTCTTTGATGGACAGCAGGTATAGGAGTACTTCCTAGACAATTTGCATTCATGAGCTTCATTCTCTTTTAAGTTTTAAGAGTTCCACAACCACCTCCAGAAGGACAGAAATGGTAGTCCATGAAATATTGGCCAAGGACAGCCAATCTAATTTGCATGATAACATTTTGTATGAAGCAAAAATAGGAAACAGTCATGAGTAAAGTGCATCCATAATATGAAAGACTAGACCACCATGGTTGAAAAAAAGACTAAGAACCTTATAAGGACATAAAATATTAACATATGAAAGACAATTCCATGACAGACGTACATGGTAGAATACAAACATAAATTTTTTGTTCATGAAGACAGTTTGGAGACCATAAAAGTCATGAAAATTGTTAATGGTTTATCTATGGATTACCTAAAAAGTCAATTTCCATTAAGAGACAGTGAGAACACAGAGCTATGGGTGGCCTAAAAGACAATTTCCCCTATATGACAGTCATTTAGGCAAGAAAAGGTTACATACATCATGCTACAGGTCTACCAAGTATTAGTGCCATGTGGATAATGAAGCCATGACAGATGTAGGCCTGTGTTGACAAGCGTAGTGACATGAAGATAGGATCTTGAGAAAGAAAAAAGATTTTCTTGTCAAACTGGATGAGGCACAAAGAAGAGAGTATAATATGGTCTGTTGGGAATAAGATAAATCTTAGGAGGGTTAAAACTGACAGAAAGGACAATCAAATCTAAGGATGTGATTAACTTTTGTACAAAGATGACATGACAGTAGATTCAAGGGAGTCACGGATAGGATAGGAGACCTGTGTAGCACCCAATGATGAAGATGCCAAGATGATAGTCTTAGTAAGAAGATAGAATCATAGAAGATCAGTGACTTTGTAGGACGCATATTGAGAGCCATGAGGGCAATGATGAAGAAAAATAGAATAGTGACTAACAAGAAAATATATATCACAGCATTATAGATCATGAAAACATTAATACAAGTCATAACAAGTGGCTCTTACAATGCCGCTAAGAGCTCCTACACCTCATTAGGGCTTCCACTCATTTTCAAGCTGCCTATGACATGTCCTATAAAGGTGGAAGGTAGGTTTTGTCAGTTTGGATGACTAATGAACAAGTGCAAGGTTATAAGAGCCAATTGAATGAGTTGCAAGACAAATAAAGAGAATATAGAACAGTTTGAGGTCATTCACAAGCACGTTGGATTTCCATTAAGAGATAGTGAGAACGCAGAGCTATGGGTGGTCTAAAACGACAATGTCCCCTATATGACAGTCATTTAGGCAAGAAAAGGTTACGTAAATCATGCTACAGGTCTACCAAGTATTAGTGTCATGTGGATAATTAGCCATGACAGATGTACGCCTGTGTTGACAAGCGTAGTGACATGAAGATAGGATATTGAGAGAGAAAAGAGATTTTCATGACAAAATGGATGAGGCACAAAGACGACAGTATAATATGGTCTGTTGGGAATAAGAGAAAGCTTAGGAGGGTTAAAACTGACAGAAAGAACAATCAAATCTGAGGATATGATTAACTTTACAAGGTTGACATGACAATAGATTCTAGGGAATCACAAATAGGATAGGAGACCTGTGCAGCAATCAATGATGAAGATGCCAAGATGATAGTCTTAGTAAGAAGATAGAATCATCGAAGATCTGTGACTTTGTAGGATGCATCATGAGAGACAAGAGGGCAATGATGAAGCAAAATAGAATAGTGACAAACAAGATAATATATATCACATCATTATAGATCATGAAAACATCAATACAAGTCATAACAAGTGGCTCTTACAAAGCCTGTAAGAGCTCCAACACCTCATTAGGGCTTCCAATCATTTTCAAAGTGCCTATGACATGTCCTATAAAGGCGGAAGGTAGGTTTTGTCAGTTTGAAGGACTAATGAACAAGTGCAAGGTTATAGGAGCCAGTTGAATGAGTTGGAAGACAAATAGAGAAAATATTGGACAGTTTGGGACCATTCACAAGCACATTGGAAATCATTAATACGTTGGATCTCATGAATAGGGTCTTCACAAAGAAACATCAATGTCGAGGTCTTCAACCTTCATCGTGCAACAATTAAATAGATCAAAGAAGAAAGGATTAGCAGTTGGGGGCCCAAAAGTGGAATTGGCCTAGTCATAGGAAAACATGAGACACGTCTTTTCATCAATTTTTTCCATGTTGGAAAGTTTTAGGAAGTCAATGACAGGCAATAAGCAATGCCAAGGAGCAATTTAGAGTGAATTCTTATTGCCTAGAAGAAGTTTAGAGTGAATTCTTTTTCAGTTTTGTCAGCACTGTAGCTTTTCTGAGCTGTTGCATCAAAAACTTTGATCTATAACTCAAAAAAATAGTAATTTTTTCCTGCAATAACAAATGTATTCTTATTTTTCAAAGCAATGTCAACTCATTTTAAGACTTATAAACAACGCACTGGTCTGTTAATAAAATAAGTGATTTATCTCCTAAAATCTATTTTATTTTGAAAATTAAGCAAAATCAGGTTTTACAGGGACCTGAAACCCAAAAAGTTCAGAAATACAAAGTAAGCATTAAGTCCAGCACCAGAACCAGCCAAAACAAAACAGGTGGGGGAATGAAGGCACCCCTCACCAACTAAGACATAGTAAACAAGAAACCAAAGCAAAAGCAGCAAAAAACACCATCTTACTACCAACCTTTCAAACCTTGGAGGGTTTCATCCCTCCTGGTATCTAGCTCAGTCATTTTCATCACACTGGCATTTAACTCCATTATCTCCTTGCTAGACGAAGTATTCTGGTTCAGCTTTGCTCTGGGTCTGGAACCTGGGCCTTTACCCGGCCGGGCTTGATTGAACCAGTCAATGTGCCGGTCTCTCTAGCAGTTTTTGCTGACCCGGCATAAGTCCCACCCATCCCGGGCTGGGTGGGAGGCCCGACCTTACCCCCCACCTTCCCTCTATAGTTGGGGTTCGGTACCCTTGGCCATAGGAGTTTGAAACAAGTCACCAACATGTTTCTCCAGCAATTTGACCTACAGACGAAGGTTACTAGCCGCGGCCTTCATTCCCTCCTTAAAATGCTCAAGCATATTCTCCAGTGTTTTTTCCAAGCACTCAATTCTAGCCAACAACTTGACAGGGGCACAAAAATCCTGTGAGTTATCATAGTCCTTACCCATGTTACTCACCTTGTCTTCTAGCTTTTGGTATTTGGCCTCCAGATCTTTGTTCTACAACCTAAGCTTCTTTATTTCCTGATAGCACCAATTATCATTTCTGAAGTAGAGGGCTTTAGCTTTAGCTGCGTGTAAAATCCCAATTGTGGTATCCTCCTTATCAGAAAAATCGCCCATCACCATAGTGACAGAGGGATCTCTCTCAACAGTACCCAGATTATCTTCCTTATTCTCAACATTCGCGTACTCCTCAGCCATGTAAAGAATGTCATAATCCGTCCCCTTCAGCTCATCCTCATTGCAAGGCTCCTCTTCATTTATGTCATCGTCATCCTTAACATCCTTAGAGAGGGATAGGATATTCTCCTTATCAGGCTTATACTCCTTCTCCACATCATCCATATCAATATCCTCTTCTCCTTCCATAGTTTTTATCTGCTTATCCCCCTTTATAGCAGTATCAATCTTCACATTAGACAACTTATTCCCGTCAAGGTGAATTATAATTCTACTTTGGTCATTCTGACTGGGAGTAATCTCCATCGCAGGGTCCTTTGTAGCTTCATCATCATTCTCCTTGCCTTTATCAATAACTTTCTCCTTACCAGATATCACCTCAGTTTCCTTTGCATCCTCATTTGGCGTTTCCCCTAAAGACAAAGTATTCATGCTAGTAGCCAACGACTCAGAGTTTTATGAATGATTGTTTGAATTTGCTCTTTTTTCTTTTTTTATTTCTTGATGATGGATCATAGAGTGTGATCTAAAACGTAGGATACAAAAAATTCACATAGTCAAATCTTGAAAAAAAAATTCGAGATCCTTGAATTATGTCTTATTCTCAAACTTCTTCATGCAGAAGTGGACATAGTTTACACAGGTCATAAGTTATGTCACTCATTTTAGTAGTATTTGACTGTGAAGACATCTGATTTTCATCAACAAACAATGAGAATCTTAACTTTTCTATGAAACATTGATGTATAAACATTTCAAAATAAATGTTTCTCAATAAGACTTGAACTAGGAGATCAAATAATAAATTAATAAGTAATGCTTAACACATATACTCAAAACTATTGGTGTGAAATTGACTTAGCATACTTAGAGATCTTTATATTAGTCTATTATTCATTATTTCTTCTAGCCTATTTTTTTGGAAGTGTAAGACTTAGTCTTTTGGTGAAAAATAATTGCATCCTTATAAAATGTATCGAATTCCCGTGAACTTGATATCTTCTTCCACTATCAAATCTCAATAACATATCTTATACTCTATTTATGGAAAAAGATTAGATTTTGGATGCATAAAATAAATTTACCTATATGTAGACACATCATCTAACACCAGCTAGCTACTGAATTGCAGCGATTTACTTCAAATGATAATTCCCACTTTATTCATTAGAATTAGAGGGGTTAGTTTATCAGCCTACCACCACTTTGCAGTGGAGAAAGAAATCATGCAATGACACGAAAGGAAGGAGTCAACCTTGTAGCTAGACTACTCCCTAGTTGTAGATAGTAATCTCACTTTCCATATAAAGGGTGGGAGGCTTTGATGTAGAAGCTTCCCAGGAAAACGTGGATCAGACAGAATATTGGAAGCACACATATCCTTTCTGAGCCTTGTGGAGCTAATAGTGATTGTCATCGGATGGATATGAGGCCAAGCAACATTTAGAAGGGCTCACACCGAGATTTAAACCCTCTTTAAGTAATTGCAGTTCATACACACGCTAGATCCACTTTGGGACATAGAACAATGACGGGAATCACTTCAAGTGATTGGATATGATATATACACACAACAAGAGGAATAAGAGATCATTATTAGAAGTAGTTAGGAGAAGTATAGCTAGAAGACTTATGTTTTTTCATTTGTTTGTAATAAACCCTTAGTGACCTGTATGTCTATATGTGGGGCCAATAGAGAAAATTTAGGGAACATGTGAAGGTCTGTAGGCGTGATGGTATTCTAAATTTTAATTAAAAGTATTGTTATTTTTGCAATCAATTCTGTGTTATTTTTCGTATGTTTGGCTAGAAGGCTGGACAGTCTGTTCTTGACCCTCTAACCTTGACTGCATTAAATGGTAGCAGAGAAAGATTCAAACTTGTGAATGTGGAAGTTTCAAAAGACCTCTATGCGGACAAATTTCTGATTGGAGGCTGAAGTGAGGCGGTTAAAACCCTGAACCAAATTGACAAATTGAGGCAGCCACACTTAGTTAAAAACGAGGGATGCTAATTATAGCGAATGTCACTAGAAGGGCTGAGGAAATGATAGATATGATGAGACTAATGAAGAAATGACTAGATTCCATTGAGGATGACTAG
Source organism: Thuja plicata (assembly GCA_018584345.1). Classification (NCBI taxonomy): domain Eukaryota; kingdom Viridiplantae; phylum Streptophyta; class Pinopsida; order Cupressales; family Cupressaceae; genus Thuja; species Thuja plicata. The sequence continues at coordinate 647,926 of MU223285.1, read as the reverse complement.
AGGAAAAGCATAAACGCTAGGCCAAAAGTGAAATGCGATGATGAGAAGGGAATGAAAGAACAAGGTGTGGAAGACTAGGAGGAAGAAGAGTCAAATCAGATCAAGATGATGAAGGAAATCACCAAAATTAAAAAGAGGTCGAGGATTGAGATCCCTAGTAATGCTGGAAGCTTGAATCCAAAGGAATTAATTGGTTGGATCAATAAGATGCAAGAGTACATTGATTGTTTAGAAGATTGAAGATCTAGAGTGAGTTTTTTCTAAAACCAAGGTGAACGGGAATGCCACAGTCTGGTGTAAGGAAGTACAACTAGACAGAAACTAGAGAGGAAAAGAGAAAATCATGAAATAGGATAGGATGGTGATTACACTCAATGGTCAATTCGTAACTATGGACTACAAATTGGAAATCATGAATAAAATTTGGAACTTGTGACAACAAGAGAAGATGATGAAAGAATACACCGAGGATTTCCAAAAGATGATCATAATTTGACATAGTGAAGCTATAAGAGAGGTGGCATGATAAATTAATGGTCTTAGAACCAATATTCAGGAGCAATTAAGCCTCATCTAAATGAACACTATGGAGGAAGCCTATCAATTCACACTTAGGTTTGAGGAGAAGCTGGACAAAAGGGTAGTATGGATGCCTAAAAATAAAAATTCAAGGGAACTAGAGAGATGGGTACAATATACAGAGAAGAGACCATACATGGAGCAAACTAGGGGAGGAATCCCTTTACGAAGGGAAGACTAGAGGCCCAATAAGGATTCATACCACGACTATAGGGAGAAGGAAGACTATCATCAGGATAATGAATACCAAAGGAATAAAAGGATATTTGACTGCAGATCATTGCACGAAACATGTTTCAAGTGTGGAGAGGTTGGGCATTGTGTCTTTGATTGCTAACAAGAAAGTTTCAGAAATCTAAGAGTTTTTAGAGCCATAAATAACTACATTGAATAGGAGAGGGATAGATCATCCATATCTGCCAAATGTCCAAAAAAAAAGGAGAATCATTGGTCATGAGGAGAGACCTATTTTAGAGGAAATCTACAGGTGAACTGACATAGACGAGAAGCATTTTCCAAACCAAGTGTAAGTCAGGCAGAAATTTTTGTAAGGTTATCATGCATAGAAATATCTTAGAAAGTTTGGTCTTTGAGTGGTTCAAAAGATGAACTTAAGGATGATTAAACACCCAAACCCTTACTAGATATCCTGGATACAAGCTGGCAACAAATTTTTTGTGAGTGAAGAATGCCTTGTTAGTTTTCATATTGGTTCATATAAGGATGAAATATTATGTGATATCATGCCAATGGATGTGTGTCACCTCTTGCTGAGAAGACCCTAGTAGTATAATTGAAAGGAAACTCATGATGAGAGGAAGAATACTTATAGGTCATAATCAAAGATGGAAAGAAACATATCTTGATCCCCTCAGAAGAAGAATAAAAGGAGGTGATATAAAGTGGTACAAGAATCTCTTTGGTGGATGAGAGGAAGTTTCTAGATGGAATGAGGCATGAAAACACTTGTTTTGCAGTCATTTTGAGGAAATGAAGCAATGAAGAATTAAAATTTGTCAGGACATGGGAAATGGAGGTACCATAGAAAGAGGTTGTGGAGCTACTTGAGGAGTTCCTAGACATTGTATTGGAAAATATTCCAAAAGGACTACAAGCAATTTGGAGTATTAGTCATCATATAGACTTGATAGTGGGAGCATGTTTGCCTAACAAAGCAGCACATTGAATGACACCCATGGAGAATGCAGAGCTTAATAGATAAATGCAAGAAATAAGAGGGAAGGGGTTGATTCAAGAAAGCTTGTAATGTCCCCTATTTTGGATATCTTGGAATATCAAAGCAATTACTTTAATTCCTCAAAGTTATACTATCTAACTTTGCAATTGAGCTATGCAATGAAGAATATGAACACTATCCCTTGCTATTGCTGATATATACAATAATATATATGTTAAAAGTGAATCAATATAATTGAACTAAGTGCAATGATCTCTTAGGATCTATTCTTTGTCAAATATGGCAATATGAATATGCAATGAGATATGATATTTCTATGATATTTCTTATAGCAATATGTATTTATTTTCTCTGATGTAAACTCTTAATACATGCAATATATGATATAAGATATCACCTACAATTGTTAGAATATTGTTTACCTTATTAATGATCAATTATGTAAATTTATTAGATTAGATTTATGTTATAGTCTATTTTCTTGTTTCTAGTTAGTCAGAAGTTTCTTTTAAAAACTTTGTCAATGTATATGGTTATAAATAATTCCTTGTATCTCAATAATAATCACGCAATTACCTGGCTCAATTTGCTTCATATTTGACCTTAGAGTAACAATCAGAGAACTTGACTCTTTCTCAACTAAGGCCTTATACTTCTCAAATATAATGAAAACATTTGATTTATTCTTAAGAAAATACACCCACATTTTCCACTGAAATCATCAACAAATAATAAAAACTACTTGGACCCACTAACAGAAGGAGTGTTCATTGGCCCACATACATAAACATGAACTAATTGAAGTACCTTGGAGGCTCATTGAGAATTGTCATCCGAGAATGGTGTCTGATAATGCTTCCCAACTTGATAAGGTCTACAAACTACAAGATTTTGAGTTTGAATCTCTTCTCGACCACCAACAAAACCCTCCTGAGATAACTGAGAGAGATAGTGGGCATTCAAGTGCCCATAATGTTGATGCCAAAGTTTTCTAATGGAAGTAATAATGGATGCTATGGCGTGCTCCCGAGAATCTTTAGAATTAACAAGTCTATATAGACCATGATCCTCAAGTCCCATAGTCATTGTAGTGTGTATCCCTATCAATAATATTGTAGGTGTACGAACTAAAAACAATATCCAACTGGGGAGAATACCTCATGATCTGTGTAATGTTCCTATTTTTTTAAAGTGTTTTAATTAATTTAATTAATTAAGTGGTCCTAACATTTAAATTATATCATAAGGACTTATTTAATTAATTAAATTAATTATTAAATAAAGGGTGGCAGAGGGTGTCGAGTGCTAAAGGTGCCAAAGATTGAGTGTCAAAGGTTGAGTGTTGAAGGGTGTAGAAGGCTAAGTGTCGAAGGGTGTTGAGTACCAAAGGGTGGTGAAGGTTGAGTAGAAAAGATTTCGAAGGGTGAGTGGTGAAGAGTATGGAAGATTGACTGTTGTAAGGGAGTATTTTTGTGGCTAACCCGCCTTCGATACATTACAGTGTCATCAGGCCTGTTGATTCCTATCATCCTATCGGGAGAATCATGGCATCCAGTAGTGGAATGAGAAATGCCCATATAGAAGCCTTGTTGAGGTAGTTAACAAGAAGTCAACAACTTAGTAAAACCCTCACAAGAGGATACCAACAGATGGAGGAGATGGCCAATCACTTGACAGAAGAAATTACGAAGGGAGCTTCATACTTATTACTGGTTCAACACAAGGATGATGATGCCAACCTTCCTTCCAAAGATCAAGCAACAAGAAATGTAAACACCTAGTTTCACTATGTCGCTAAAGAAATTCAAGAAAGATTGGGTTGATGGTGGATGGAAGATGGACATCTCTCAAGGGCTACATAGATACGAGGATGAGGTATCCATACTCTAAAGGTAATAGAACCTACAATAATAATTCCAGACGGGGGATCGACAATGAGGTACTTAACACCATGCGCCCTAAGGAAGATGAAGACATGCTCACAACTTCACTTCAGGCATATGAGGATATGGACAAGAAAAATCAACAATTGTCCCTTCAAATGGAGAATATCCAAATTTTTAAGACAACTGGAAGGATGAAGATTCTTATACAAAATTTTTCATGCCATCATTTGTTGATCAATTTGATGGAGATGGGGGCTCTACCAATGACACTTTGAATGAGAAAGATCTACCTTTTGTTGAAGAAAAGAGCACTTTGGTGATGCAGATTGAGAATCGTGTGACATCATATGAGTTTTAGCACTAGGAACCAATACTTGTTGAAGATGACAAAGATATTTCAAGGGATCATGTGGATTTTTTTGGCAACGATGGGTAGAGCATTGTTTATATCAAAGTAGAGAAAAAGAATCTTATTGGAGATTTGCACAACATTGGATCCAAAAGGTTTAAGGAGGGTGCACAGAGTTATTATGAGGCATGGAGATTTCATCAGATATGGCTACCGATATTCGTGCATGGTTTGGGATCCTAGAGCTTGTCAAACGACAAATAGTTTTTCGATTGCTTAAGGGCAAGCAATCTTTGGGCCGAGAGGACTGTAATGTCCCTTTTTTTTTATAATAAAAATCATTGAGTTAATTAATTAAGTGGTCTTAAAATTTAAATAATATCATAAGGACTTATTTAATTAATTAGTTTAATTAGAAAATAAAGGGGCCAAAATAATAAAATAATGTTAGTATATGACCTATTGTAACTTTCTAGGCGTTTCTTGGAGGCCTTTATAAGGAGATGACTTGGTATTATGAACCATCATGGAATGTATTTGAATTCTTCTTTTTATTGCCAGAAGTTGAAGGCTAAAGGTGGGTTGGTTGTTTGCAATTTCAGAGGTGCAAGACCCTCCCCAGACTGTAATTGTAGTTTCAGTGGGAGTCATTCCTCACCCTAGTTTGTCATTAGAAATATCATCTCAAATATTTCACCTTGTAATTACTTTGGTAAATTTGTAAAGTCTCCTTCAAAGAAAAATTTGGAGATTATTAAAGATCTATCAAAATTTATAATATTATTATTTGTCAAATCTATTTGCACATTTTGTTATTGTTGGTTCTGAAGCCACCGTATAATACCACAAATCAAATTGGAAGACTACAAAAAAAATCTTGAAGATGTCATAGGGTGTCGAGTGCTAAAGGATGGTGAGTGTTGAAGGGACCAAGTATTGAAGGTTGCCAAAGGTTGAGTGCCCAATGGTGCCGAAGGGTGAGTGTCTAAGGGTGTCGGTGGGTGCCGAGCGTTGAAGGGTGGCGAAGGTTGAGTACCAAAGGTGTCGAAGGTTGAGTACCAAAGGGTGAGTGTCAAAGGGTGTCAAAGGGTGTCAATGGGTGTTGAGGGTTGAGTATCAAAGAAAGTTGGTGGGTGCCAAAGGTTGGCGAAGGTTTAGTACCAAACATGTCAAAGGTTGAGTATTGAAGGATGCTAGTGGGGGTTGAGGGTTGAGTGTTCTAAAGGATGAGTGTCGCAGAGTGTTGGAGGGTGTTGAAGGGTTCTAATGGGTGAGTGTCAAAGGTCGAGTACAAAAGGGTGTTGAGTGTTGAAGATGTTGAAGGATGAGTATCGAAGGTTAAGTGTTGAAGGGTTCTGAAGGTTGAGTGTCGAAGGGTTTCAAAAGGTTGAAAAGTTTGAGTTCTGAAGGTGTTGAAGGGTTTGTGAGACACTCAACCTTTGGCACCCTTCGACACTTTCGGTACTCAACCTTTGCCACCCTTTGACACTCAGCACCCTTCAACAATCAACCTTTTGTGCCCTTTGACACTCACCCTTTGGCACCTTCGATACTCGACACCCTCTAGCACCCTTTATTCAATAATTAATTTAATTAATTAAATAAGTCCTTATGATATTATTTAAATTCTAGGACTACTTAAATAATTAACTCAATTAAAACACTTTATAAAAATTGGGGACATTACAATTTGGCTGACTGAGAGAAGATTAAGTTCCATGCCTGGAACATAGTATACATCAAGAAATGTTAAATTTCTCCCTACAGAGTGAATCTGCACAATACCCTTATTGATAATTATATATTGCTGTCCTCATCCAAAGATCACTAAATCAATGAATGATTCAAATTTTATGAACTAATCCTGACGATGAGTAAAATATCGTGAAGCCTCTAAATCTATATACCAAGAAAAATATTTTACTGGATCTGAAGTCCTTTTGGCCATAAAGGCATAGAAAGTAGATTCTTTATGATCAAAGTGCTCTGCAACATTTTCTTTGGCTTGAGATCCTCCCTCCTTTTTCTCAAAAGCCAACCGAAGCTAACAGTCAACCTTCATGTGACCATACTTGTGGCAATTATTTATAAGAAATTACATTGACAAAGTTTCTAAAAGAAACTTTCGACCAACTGGAAACAAGAAAATAAAAACATTCTAACTAAATAGACTGACGTAAATCTAATCTGATAAATTAGATAATTGACCATTAATAAGATCAATAATATTCTAACAACATAATTGCTATGTCTAATCCTGATATGATAACTTGCAACAATATGGTTGATGTTATTTTTAATATATGCTTTATTCACTTGCAATCAATGGTGTCATCTCTGATTTGTAATTGTGTTCTTGCAACCTATTTATGCCAAATAGGCACTTGCTCAATTCAACAATCCAAATAAACACTTGCTCAATTCAATAATCCAATTAAGTATTAAAGGGTTATAAGTTTCCAAATTAATGCTTAAAGTTTAAACTCAATGATTGAATGCCTACTTATATCTTATGTGAAGAACGATAAGACGCATCTTATGCCTCTACATACTTTCCACCTTTCATAATAATGACTAATCGCATCCCTTAAGAGAGTAACCATATCGTAGCCTTTGGTAAGGAATCAATACCTTTCCATTGTATGATGATTTCTGCTAATTGTATTTCCTTTATCGAACACTATTTACTCCTATCGTCACACTATTCCATTAAAAACTGGCTCTTTACTTGTAATTGCTGCCATATGTTTTATGAACATTAACAAGTCCTTATTTCATTGTTTATTCTTTTGCTGTTATTGTCGACTTAATCATTTGATTAGTTTAAAGTCAATCATCTTGCTGACAGTATGATTCAAGGTGGCTACTTTAATTTTATTCATTGTTTGTCCACGCTATCCAAACCGCTGATATTATCGACAATTATCAATTTTTAATCGATATTATATATGTCGCTAACTAGCTAATATTTGCATTCATAATCGATATTCCTTTCATGCTGACGTGTCACACAGACTCTAATAATTCAATGCAAAAACTCTCTCCATAAGTCGATGGTCTTTATGACTTAATTGCTTCGGTCATGACCCCGCTTCGAAACATCATTATCACTGATGACAATTATTAGTCATTGTTCCTTCCACCATTAATCGATATGCCTAGTATCATTGATGTCTTTTAGGTGTTGTTATCAATGTCTATTTTTTGTCTTCTTCTTCATTTGACTGTTGCTTAGTCTTCCTTCATGATGTAGTTTCTTTTTATATTTAGTCGGTCTGCCCATTCCACTAACATTAATACATTGTGTATTGAATCCTTGCTATGATCGTTGTTCCTTGTCAATCACCGATGCCTTTTGTAAACTTCCTTAATATGCTGATTTGATACTTGTCTCAGTTGATCGATTTATTTGATTACTGTTAATGTATGTTAATGTATGCCTGTTGTTCTTATTTGTAGTATGAGCAGATAATCTTCAAGTCACTTGTTTTCTTACCATGATTTTTTTGCTACATTTTTGTAATTTTTGTCTCTCCTAGAGACTTCACAAAAATGAAATACTTGACACAGAGTAGAAAAGGATGGGAACTCACAAATCTTGAGTCCATACACAGTACCTTCTGTCCTAGCGTTGATGATCAAAATAAAGTACCGGTTTCCTTTACCAAGAATGGACAATATAATGCATTGTCTAAGCAGAACAAAATACTTCACAAAGATTTATCTCAAGAAAAAATACCACCAGATCAGGATCTGAGATGAGGATGTGTGGATGACTACATTCAAGACCAATGAGGGGTTATATGAGTGGTAGGCCATGCCTTTTGGATTCACTAATGCATGAAGCACATTCATGTGGTTAATGTGGTTAATGAGCGAAGTGCTATTGGATTTTTTTGGGAAGGTTTATCATTATTTATTTACATGACATTTTGATCTATAAAAAGACAAGTGAAGAACACATCTGGTACATTAAAAAAATATTCCAGCAATTGAGGGAAGAGAAGTTGCTCATCAACATCAAGAAATGTAATTTTATAAAGAACCAGCTAGTTTATTTGCAGTTTGTAATCTCCATAGAAGGATTGGAGATGGATCCAAAGAAGGTGAGAGCAATTGCGAAATGCCCCACACTGAAATACACTGGAGAGGTAAGATTCTTTCATGGTTTGGCTAGTTTGTACTAGAAGTTCATCAAGAATTTTGGTACTATTTGTGCACATATGATCAACAAGATCAAAATAAAGTATTGGTTTCCTTTACCAAGGATGGACAATATAATGGATTGTCTAAGCAGAACAAGATACTTCACCAAGATTTATCTCAAGAGAAAATACCAGCAGATTAGGATCTGAGATGAGGATGTGTGGATGACTACATTCAAGACCAATGACGGATTATATGAGTGGTAGGCCATGCCTTTTGGATTCACTAATGCATGGAGTACATTCATTTGGTTGATGAAGGAAGTGCTAAGGGATTTTTTTGGGAAAGTTTATCATTATTTATTTAGATGATATTTTGATCTATAAAAAGACAAGTGAAGAACACATCTGGACATTAAATAAATATTCCAGTGGTTGAGGGAAGAGAAGTTGCTAATCAACATCAAGAAATGTAGTTTTATGAAGAATGAGCTATTTTATTTGGGGTTTGTAATCTCTGTGGAAGGATTGGACATGGATCCAAAGAAGATGAGAGTAATTGCAAAATGCCCCACACTAATAGACATTGAAGAGGTAAGATCCTTTCATGGTATGGCTAGTTTTTACCAAAAGCTCATCAATAATTTTGGTACTATTTGTGCACATATGACAAAAGCAATGAGAGGAGACTGGAAAGAGTTCAAATGGATATTTGGAGCACATGGGAGCCTTGAACTGTTGAAGCAAAAAGTGATGGAGCAGTTAGTACTAACCTTGCTAAATTTCAACAAGGATTTCCATGTAGAATGTAATGCGAGATATAGTGCCATTGGGGCAGTCCCAAGCCAAGAGGGGAGACTAATTGCCTATCTTTGTGAGAATTTGAATGATTCGTAGATAAATTACCATTTATATAATCAAGACTTCTATGTCATAATTCAAGAACTAAATAAATGAAGGTACTACCTGTTGCCAAAGGAAATTATATTATATACTGATCACCAATCACTGAGTGATTGAATAGTTAAGATAAGTTGAATCAGAGACACACACGATGGGTTGAATTCATGTAGAGTTACTCTTTTATCCTCAAACATTGGAGCATAGAGTCAAACTAAGTTGCAGATGCACTGAGCAAAAGAAGAAACCTGATGATGCAATATGGGCGACTATAGTGGGATTTGATGAGTCAATACACTAGTACAAGGATAAGCCAAACTTTACAAAGGTGTGGAGGCAAGTAGTGAGACAGTAGGGATGGACAAAAGTAGGTGGTTGGACTATTTCATCTTGGATGGCATGTTTTTCAAGGGAAATTAGTTATGTATTTCTAGGAGCTGACTCTGGGAGAATTTGGTCAAGGAGAAACATTCCAAAGGGCTAGCTAGATATTTTGGCATTAAAAAGATGGTGGCCCTAGTTAATGAAGGCTTCTTTTGGCCATAAATCTACAAGGATGTCTAGAAGTATGTTCAAGACAACCAAGTGAATGAATACTATCCATCAGGAGGTCAGGAAACACTTGGAGAGCATGAATACAAGAAGACAACCAAGTGAATCTAGAAGGAATTTGTAATGGCAAAGAAGTTAATGTATATCTCTTGAAGGATTGGTTTCCAACAGTCATACAATAAGCTGAAAATGAAGAAGTTTGGGGCTTGCAAAATCATCCATAAATTTTAATCTAGGAATGCCTATGAGGTAGTGTTACTGAAGGGCGTGGACATTTCATCAATATTCATTGTTACAAATATCTATTAGTTTCAGGGAGAATTGAGGGATGACATAGAAGCCTTACCAGAACAGCAATTACCATAGATATCACTAGAGAAGATTGATAAAATCTTGGATAGTTGGACTAGACGCAACACTAACAATAAGGACTAAAAGGAATATCCATCCAAGTGGAAGAAAAACCAATGGAAGATGCAACTTGAGTCTGAAGATAAAACTGATATAATTTAGGATAGACCTATCAACGTGCAAGATGCACTTTGAAAATAACCTCGGAGGTTTGATGTAGGAGCATCTCGGGAAAACTCATACTAAAACCAATATTGGATGCATGTGGAACCTTTCCAAGCCTTTTAGATCTAATAATGCTTATCACAGGATGGACCATATGAGGTTGAGCAACAACCTGAAGGGTCCGCACAAATATTTAGACCCTCTTCAAGAAACTATGGTTGGTACATAGGCTTGATCAACTTTGGAACGTGGGAGGTTGATGCCAATCACATCAAGTGATTAAATGTCTTTTATAGAAACATCAAGAGGCATAAGAGCTCATTAACAGTAGTTAGCATGTATGTTCATCAAATTTTCTAGATTTTCAATTGTGTAAATTTTTTTACCATCAACGTTTCAGATCATACTACATGATCCATCATCAGGATGCAAGAGAGCATAAGGAAAGAAAAGATCTTTTCTTTCCTTATTCTCTCTTGCATCCTGATGATAGATAATGTAGTATGATCTGAAACGTTGATGGTAAAATATTTTACACAATCAAATCTAGAAACTTTGATGAACATGCTTATGGGTTGTGGAAATATGATAGCTTTTAGTTGGGAAGTACTTAGGGGAAAATCATTCAAAAGACTTCTATTTTGTAATTTTTTGGTAATAAACCCATGGTGACTTGTATGTCTACATGTGGAGCCAATGGGATGAATGAAAGAAACATGATAAGGCCTACGGGCATTTGGGTATTCAGATTTTATCGACAAAAGTTCATATTCTTTTCACATTGAATTTTGTGTTGCGTTTTGTATGTTTAGCTCCAAAGTTGGATAGTCCATTCGTGACCCTCTAATCTTGACTTCATCAATATTTTAATCCCTCACCCTAGTGTACATTCATATGGCCCCTACTCTTATAAGGTATTGGTTCCCATAGAACAGTAGGGCCCCACCTTGCTTCAATTATTTTATAGGGTATGAAACAAACAACTTTATTACTATATATATCTTGACTAATTAGCATGCTAGCTAACAATATTCCTTTTGAATCCCCCATATCCATAGCTCAATTACCCCAAAAAACAAAAGTAAGAAAAAAACACATGTTCCCTAACCATATCCTCCTAAGCTCCCACCCCACTATAATTCCAACTATAATTAGAGGGCTAGAAGGCTGATTAATTAATCCCTACAATTCAAAAGGGATATTGCTTTTAATTTATTAGCTTGCAGAAATATAACCCCCCTTCCATCCCCCCACACAGTCCCCACCCAACTCGGTGGCCCTCCTCCAATTGTAGTTTCCTTAAAATAGTCGGGCGACCCTATAAAACAATAATAGTGGATGGAAACTGTAGGTATAGTTTGTGTGGAATTTTAGTTGGAAGATGCCAGCATATAGTTGCATATAGAGATCAACCACATCTAAATGAATAACTTCTAGCAATATCTTGACTATTTTACTTAAAGATGAATATCTATCCTATTTTTCAAATTCGCAAATCTCACCAAAATTATTTTTACCAATAATAATTAAAATAATTATTAACCATTCTTTCTATTAGGAATTATCCTAGAATGTATTTAGTACCAATCATATTAGAAAAACTACAAAAGGTTGATGTATTCAGCCTAAAAAAGGTTCCAATATAAATCCTCTAACAACAACTAACTTTTTTTCTTACCAACTTGGAATTAGACTTTCCAAATATCACATACACACCAAAAGTATTTAAGATATAGAAAGTAAATTTCTCACAAGTTCCAAAATAAACATGATTAAAAAATTTAACCCTTTGTCACTACAATATAATCTTACCTTCCCTTTACTAGTAGTTTACTTGGTACTACTATCTACAAGATAAACCAAAATAAATACACTCTTAAGGATTCATATGATATAATCAACCAAAATAAATAAGTCAAGTATCATTTTTTCGATTAAATATAGTCTAAAAGAACATTGTCGGTACATTATAAGGAGTTGAAACTCCAAATAGCATTAATTCCAATCAGCCATCAAAACAAAGTGATAGAACACTACTCTATACACCAAAATATAACATTTAGCCAAAAAAAAAAAACTAAACTAATTTCGTAGTGGATTACCTCTGAAAATCTTTAACATTCTTATTGGTCTCACATCATTCACACTCATAAGTAGCAAGTGGAGGCACAATCAGATTCGGATCTACATCTTTGTCAATAGGCTAGTAGCTATCTCTTGGGTCTTTAACAAATTTATTAGTATCAATAGGTTTTGAATAAAAAAAATTTCAAAAGCCTCTAACTAATTCCAACTCCTCTTTGTTCAAATTTCTAGGGAAAGAAGTAGGTTTAATTTCTATTTTATAGACTATCACTAATCCTTCTTATAGTAGGATTATGAATTTGTCCTTGGGATTGCATTATTGCTGAGATCTAAAATAAAAAGTGAGAAAGGTGAGTTCAATATGAAATCATTGTCTATACGGAACGTAGAATGTTTCATTTATTGTAATTATTAATTAATTTAAAAATATTATACTTATTGTATTTTAAATTTTAGTTAATTAATTTTAAATTTTAACTAATTAATAATTACAATAAATAGTACTTTTCCCCTTTTCTCAAAATCGATTTTGCTAAAGCTTATGATCATATTGAATGACATTTTATCCTTGCGATGCTTCACGCTATGGGTTTCGGCCCAAGATTTCTTCAATCTGTGCAGATGCTCTTCAATGATGCCTCCGCCTGCATTACCATCAATGGCTGCTAGTCCTCCACCTTCGGGCTTTTTCGTTCCATTCGCCAAGGCTGCCCTCTGGCTCCTGCTCTTTATGTGTTAGCGGCCGAAGGGTTTGGATATTTGCTTGCTCATTCCATTTCTATGGGAACTGTTAGGGGAATCTCCTTGCCAAATTCTTCTCAACAGCTGGTCAATGGCCATTTCGCCGATGATTCCTTCCTCACCCTGGCGGAGGATGAAGAGAACATCAAGGCAGCCTTGCAGTGTTTAGACACTTTCTACCTGGCCTCTAGCTCTGCCATTCAGTGGCACAAAACCCTCTGTTACAGACAGTCGGCTCTTCCCGAGCCTCCTTGGCTTTCACAGTTTGGCTGGACAAAAATTCAGCATGGGGAGATATTCCGGTTTCTGGGTATTCCCTTTTCTTTTCAAGGCAATCCTACTGATCTATGGAATGCAATGCTTTCTAAGATTGAAAAAAAGCTTACTTACTGGATCACGAAGCCGCTTTCCCTTGCAGGAAAATTCCAGATCTGCTCCAAAGTTCTGGCCGCTACGCATGTTTACTACTCCTCTAGTTGGGCCCCTTCCAAAGCCTCTTACAAACGGCTCAAGAAACTTCTCCGGGATTTTCTTTGGGCCTCTGGTATTGATCATCAGGGCTTTCACAGAGTCGCTTGGGACTTTTGTTGCCTTCCTAAGTCCTCTGGCGGGCTTGGTTTAATTGATACCCAGAAGCA
>MU223285.1:617505-633843 GCA_018584345.1 Thuja plicata | reverse complement strand
CTCACCTCTTGCACAAATTGGGAATTCAGTCCGTCAGACCGTGGTGGAAAGACTGGAAGTGGTATCCTGCCACTCCATTCACCAGTTACAAGCCGAAACTTGGGTATTCTTGGCTTATGCCTCATTTGCCCATGATTGATTTGCTCAATCACCGCCAGCATCTTTCCTCTTCGCAGAAGAGCTGGGGGTGGAGATTTCGCATCATTTGGGATGTTGTTACTAAGCCTAAAATTGCTCATTTTGCCTGGTGTTTGTTATACCAGGGCTTACCGTTGGGAGCTCGGCTCAGACATATGGGGGTTCCTGACCCCAAATGCCCTTTTTGTGGTCACTCGGAGACCCTCATGCATATTTTCTGGTTTTGTCGTCGTGCTCAAAATTACTGGAATTGGATTCACGACTTTTTTGCTCCTTTCAGGCCAGAACCCTTTTCTTGGCACATGATTCTTCTTGGTGACTCCCCCAGAATGCCTTCCCAGTTCACCCAGATTTGGCATTCCTTTCGGCTGGAAATTTTATTTACTTTGTGGAAAGATAGAAATGCTGTGCTTTTTTCTCACAGTTCTTGGGATATTCATGTTTCTCTTTTTGATAAAGCATGTATTTGTGACTCCCCCAGAATGCCTTCCCAGTTCACCCAGATTTGGCATTCCTTTCGGCTGGAAATTTTATTTACTTTGTGGAAAGATAGAAATGCTGTGCTTTTTTCTCACAGTTCTTGGGATATTCATGTTTCTCTTTTTGATAAAGCATGTATTTGTAATAATGTAATGATGCAGATTCAGGTGCAAGCTGACAAAGTGGCCTTAGAGGTTGCCCACTTATAGGAGTTGCTCCAGCACTGGGGCAATGCCCCTTGCACTGTTGCCCAAGTGCCTCCAGATTCTCTCGCAGCTGACTGTACGCCGCCCAGGGGGTGACGTCGTAGCCGGAGCTCCTCTGCCAGACACTCCAAGACCCCGCGACAATGGCGTCACCACTCCCCCTCCCCGCCTCCTCGGAGGGATGCGGGTTCTGGGTGGCCTCATGTGCTTGCTTCTTCTACTGTTGCTCGGCCTTCGGCCTCTGCTCCTGATAATCAGGGAAAATTCCCTCGCTTGGCGCTGGCTATCTCGCCCAGGCGGGAGGAAGGAGAAGTTGAAAAAGAAGATCCTGAAGATAGCTGGGCCATCCCTGATCAAGCTCCTGTGCCCACTGTCTGGGGCAAACCGGATGACAAAGACCCTCCTCCTTCTTCTGCTACTACTCTCGCAGCCTGAGGGGCTCTGGTTTTATATGTTTTTTGATGAATAGCTGTTTGTTTCCGGCCTAGGTGCCGTGTGAACTTGCGGGGTGAAAAAAAATTTCCCCCGGCCCTTTTTTTATGAATTTTGTACTTTAATATTTCTATTAATAGTGAAGGCCTCTATTCATCAAAAAAAAAAATAGTACTTTTTAGGTGCTGTATAGACATTGTCCGCTATGGAACTCAGTCTAGAAGACCTCATCATTTCTCTTTTTCCAAATAAAATACATAATATCATTTGTAAGGACAAGTCAAAATATATTCAAATCAACAGTTAAGGTATCAATACATCTAACAAGAATTTAATGCGAAGAAAAAAATAGTTCGAGCATTTCGAACGAGAGAGTTACCAAGAAATAGAGACCACAAAGATAAAGCACAGTGGAAATTAAAAAAAATAATGTTCAAATGTTTCAGGCATTCACACAAATCACAGTTTCAGTAGGAAAATTATAGGAGTGCAAAACAAAGCAAATAGCTAACTATTTAATAAGAAAAATCTTTAAAAAAAGCATTTTTGGTTCCCTAAACTTAGACCAGATACGAAATAATCTATTAGAATTTTTTTTCAAGCTAGTCAATTTTATAGGATTTGTTAAGCCATCCAAAAACCTCTCTTGATCCAATTAGCACATAGAGTGGATTGTTTACGGAAACCTCATTGATGGAGGTACAATCTTGCCAAAAATTTCACTGATATATTTGCATCACTCATAACCTTGATAGGGGAGCATCATTTCCCTATTTATTGCTTAAGCATACAATGTGTACTTTCGTAGGACAGTAGAATTTATCAAACGCAGGTTAAATTTGTTCGTAACTTTTAGGCACACCATTATCTAAAATATACTAAGAATTATGAAGAAGCTCTCTTATCAGATTACCAAGCTACTTTCACTAGTTATTAAATTTCAAACTTTGCTCTGAAATTCCTAGGGCCCTTCATGTGTATTATTCTTTTTGTTAGCCCCTTCCAAACCTTCTAGCCTGAAGAAAGAAAAAGCTTCTTTATGATTTTTTTTGTGCCTCTTCATAAGACCACAGGTGTTTTCACCAATTTTTCAAAGAAGTCCATTGTCTCCCATGACGCTTAGGTAGCCTTGTGCTTCTTTCCACTCAATGGAAATGGATGAAACTTTGTGTTGAATATTTGTTGCGTGCTATTTTTGGGAGGATAAATTATCCTCAAGCATTGCATTTCCTCTGGTTTTCTGGCCAACTGGTCTTCTTGGAAGGGCAATAAGATTTAAACCCTTCTAGTCATGACAGATGTGATTCATATCAAGTGCACTTTTTTTTCCAAAAGCATTTTGCTTACCTTAGAAGTTGTTAAGCCCTAGGCTTTGAGGTGGGTATCATTTAATTAGTGTAATCTATGGTGGTATCCTCTTATTCAAATTTAAGGGCTCCTTTGGAATGTTTTCTTTGGGTAAATATCTTATGGTTTGACAAAAAGATTGATCTATGCTTCCCGTGATTTGTTTTCTAGAGCTATTATGAATCTTTGCTCTTAGGAGAATTCAAAAATTTAGGACTGGCTCTCTTAGCTAGATTGAGAGACATTCAACATTTTTATCGTGGCTCTTCTACTAGATATGATTCACAATATTAGTATTCCTACATTTAATCCTTGGTGTAAAGATTGGATTTGGTCTCCCCACACTGCTTTCTATAATTACAAGTCATATTTAGGATATTGTTGGCTTTCACAACATCTTCCTACATTTCTTTCTTTGAATTTACAGTGGCATTTGTATCCATCTTTGTCATTTGGCAACACCGGTTTCAGAATGTTTGGTCATTTCTTATTGAGCCTAAGCTCACCCACTTTTCTTGGTGTATTATTTTCCAAGGCTTACATGTGGGCTCTTGCCTTCTGAATATGGGTATTCTAGACCTTTTCTATCCATTTTGCTGACAATCTAAGTCCGTCAAAACCTCTTCTTATTCTTTCACCACACTCAACAACGTTGGAGTTGGATTTGTGACTTTATTTTCCCTTCTATCATATTCTTTTTCTTGGCAAATGAATATTTTATGGATTAACCTTGGAGCCCTTTCACGTATATCCAAATCTGGCAAGTTGTTAGGGTGGAGATTCTATTTTTCTTATGGAAACAAAGGAATGCTGTTATTTTTTCTCATGGTTATATTATAATATTATTTTGATTTTCACTAAAGCTTCTATTTGATTTAACTCCATGCTCCAAATTCAAGTTCAAGCCAAAAAGGTGGGTCTAGAGATTTCCCAAATCTAGGATTTACTCAATCATTGGTGTTATGTCATGTGTACTATTGCTAAGGTCTCCCTGGATTGTTCTTCTTCTCGCAATTGTTGTTTGCCTCATGACTACAAATATTGTTGGAGATTTTCAACTAGGCACTCATCGTCCCTGAGATCTCAAGCACCTTGTAGACACTCAAGTGGCAAGAGCATTTCAACTTAGCATTGCCCTGCCTTGCCCCGCCTTGGAGGTACTACCTGTGTGTGGCTCTCAAGTGGGACAGGCTCTAGCATTTTCACTAGTGTAGATTAAAGATAAGACAAATAAGGGTGGTTTGTTCCTAGCATCACCTCAGATCCCGTTGATGTATGAGGCAAACTAGACGATCAAGACCCCCTCTACCTCCTACTAGTGTTGCGCTTACTACTTAGTGGTTGCTATATTTTTTTCTATTGTTTATCTTTCTAGGCACTGCCCATGTGAACTCTTAGAAGTGACCTTGTGTCCCCCTCTTTTTTTGTGAATATGCACGTATATATTATAATCAATAAAATTAGATGCACTTATTTTTTTTAAAAATGCTAAAACAATCTTATTTTTGAAGTGTCCTCGACCTTTGTTGAGTACCATTGTTAAAGGGTCAAGTGTTTACAATTTATATACAAATTATACTATATAGATTTTAATATACACAAAGAGCACAATTTTGGGAGAACACATCACAACTGTTCACCAAGTGCTTGACTTTTGCCCACCCCTTCCAGATTATTAAACACTATAATGTCAACAATTTTAACCCAAATTGACCAAACATGATATGTTGTAACTATAAAGGCCTCCAAGCCTTACTTTATTGGATTGGAGAGGGTAATATTAATTCTAAACAAAAATTCCTAGGGCTCAAATCCTTCACTAGTTATAATAATCCATTTAGTAGCTAGGGTCAAATCTTGAATCCTTAGATATTTCAATCTTGTTGATGAAGGGCGACTCTACCCAACGCACAAGCATGGAACAATAAGGGCCTGTTTGGTGCATGGAATTAACTTATTCAGAATAGGCCTATTTCAGAATAAGGACCTATTCTCGGATTAATTAATTCTAAAAATGAAAGCTGGAATAAGCTATTCTGCGTTTGGATCCCATATTGTAGAATTGGAATAAGGATTATTTTTCATTTTTTTAATTAATTTGAATAATATGTATTTTTAACTTGTGTACACATATACACATACACATATACACACATATACATGTGTATATACACACATGTATATACACATGTGTGTATACACGTGTATATATACACATGTATATATATACACACACATGTGTGTATATAAACACACACGTGTGTATATATACACACACGTGTATATACACATGTGTGTATATATACACACACATGTATATACACATGTGTGTATATATACACATACGTATATATACACACATGTGTATATATATACATACCCACATTAAAAAAAAATTTAAAAATTAAAAAAAAAATTTAATTTTTTTTTTTTTAAATTAATAAAAAAAAAAATTTGAATCCATAAATAACTTATTCTCGAATAAGAAATGAATTCCAGCTATTTTTTAGAATTAACTAATGCAAGCGTTGGCCCCAAAATGGGGATTAGTTTTCTAATTCGAGAATTCAAAAATGCCACAAACAGAGAATTAAATTATTCTAGCATTAACTAATGCTTATTCCAGGTTAATGCTTGGCACCAAACGGGCCCTAAGAGATTACCAAAACTAATGCAAGAAGGAAAACAACCAAATTTTACTTGTTTCATAAAAATGAATTACAACATGTAAGAAATTATAGGTCACAGCCTCGTGCTTTCTTATTACAAATATATCTAATTTGGTCACGAAAATCTACATGCCAAAGCCACAATCCACATTACTGAATTGTCCTATCCTATACTCTGTAACCCTCGTTTTCCTTCTTTATCCTAGAAAGAATAACCACCCTATAATGTTCTGCAAATTGCAAAAATATTTTGGGTGCCAGAAGCAACCATTCATTTTCTTCCTCAAGAAGGTATCCAATTGGAAATTGGAAATTTGAATTTCACTACAACAACTTCCAGAAGTGAAAACGTTTGATCTAGCTGTTGGATTTTCAATCATTAGATATTTTTGGAAAGGTTGTTAAGATATTTATTATGCCGAATTATGCAAATAAAATTCAGCCAACTTGTGAACCTATACGAGGGATCTAAGGGCCTCAAATTTGAATTTTAAACTACATTGGAAATTTCCGAAAAAAAACTTTAATATTTGTTGAATGCCACGGGATATTGAGATGTTTTTTTTGACATTCATGTCATATCTTAGTTTCAATCCTTGGGGTATATCTTTAGATTCTACATTCACAAATGCCAACTTACTTAATATTAACCTACCATTTTTACTCCTAATTAAAACATAAATAATACTTTTGGGTGATGCAAGATTTCTCTTACACCTAGATGCTCTTGCATTAAATACCCAAGGTAATAAGAGAAGTAACCTTATCACATCTCAGGTGTTCTACAGAAAATTAAGATGATCAACATATACCTTATAGAGCCATGATGAATCATAAACTTTTATTCATTTCCATTTAGCCATACACTCTTTATATTTTGTGTTTCTTGCGCTTCTACCCACATGGCTATCCAAGATGTCCTCTATCTCCTTTTTTGAAGTAGGTACTAGAATATTCCAATCTACTTTTGTTGATTCTTCTTCAATGATTCCTTCATGCTAGTCTGTCAAATCTTAAATATAAAACATAGGTGAAATGTTAAGTCCACTTGGAAACTTTTCCTCATAAGCATTTTCTAAATCATGTTTCTTCAAGATTTGACACAACCCAAATTTATTCATATTCATTGTTTTATTTGTTCCCATTAGAAACCTCTCTTTTCTTATGTGAACCATGAATTCGTCGCCAATATGAAATTCTTTAAATTTTCTCTTCTAATGTGCCTTAGTATTTTACTGGATATTCATCTTCTTAATATTCTTTCTTACCTCAGACAAATTATTTTAGTGCTCTACAACGTATTTGGATTTGACACTCTTCTTTTCTCCTTTGTTTGTATTCTTTATTTTTGAAGCATTCTTGGACTGCTCCCATGTACATTCTAGATTGTGATTTACTAGTACTCCTATTGATAAAAGCAATGTAAGTAATTCTCATAGTGGAAAAATTAAATGCAATCCATTATGCTTATCTCCTACTAAGCATCTCAGTAGTTTACTTAAACTCATGCTCACCACTTAAATATCTATCTACCAATCTATGGATGGTGTCAAGAAATTAACTTCAAATTTGTCTTCAACTTCTTTCGTAAAGTCTTCAATAAATACCCAACAAAATTGGTATCCAATCTGAAACTGTACTCTTAGGTAGATCATGTAGTCTCACCACGCCACCTCTACATAAAAACCCTTTGCAATGTGAAAAACACCTTTTTCTTCTTATAAGGCATAAAATGCCATCTTAGAAACTATATCACCACCATAAATAGAGTCATGTCCACTTTGTGTCCTCCATAAACCAAGAACAAAATCCATACAAATATCATCTCATGGTCTCTTTTGTATAGGTATTGAGTGATACAGCCCTGTATTTGGACTTTCTCCTTTTTACATCTCACATACCTTGCAACTCTGCACAAATTTCTTTGCATATTTCTACAAGTGTGGCTAATAGTAATTCTCACTAATAAGTACATTGGTTTTATCTTGACCAAAGTGTCTAGCTACTCATTCTCGATGCTTCTTCTTGATTAGGTTCTCTCTCATGGAACTCTTTTGAATGCACAACTAGCTTCCTCTAAACAACATCACATCTTCAATTATGAAAGCCAACCATCTTGTCTTGTCTAAAGTTAGAGGCTCCATGCAAGATTTTCAAGCCTCTACAAAATTAGGATCCTTAGGATACAAGATCTTTAGTTCATCAAACCCAACAACCTCTATCTACATCCCTATCAACATATTTTTCCTCCAAATTAAGGCACTTGCAACTCTATTAGATCTTCCACGCTTTAAAATTAAATATATCTCTATAAAATCTTAGCCCATTTAAAATTCTATTGACTCAAGTTTTCTTGACTATAAAGATATTATTAAGCTTGATGATTATTAAATAAAACAAGATCTTTTGGAAACAAATAATGTCCACATTTATTGAAAGACTAAACTATAGTATAAAACTCTTGATCATAGACAGTAATTTCTCTTGGCATCATTCATCTTTTCACTAAAATAAGCACTGGGTTTATTTATTTAGTTTGGAATAGCTCCCTTAGCATCACCACTAGCATCACAATCTACCTAAAATGCCTTATTAAAATCTGAAAGGGAAAAGCCAAAATTATCCATGACCTTCTTCTTCAACATGTCGAAGCTCTTCATTACCCTTGTAGACAACTTAAACCCTTTTCTATCCCCTCTCATTGTTTCAGTTAAGGGTGCACAAATACTACTTAAATTCTAGATAAACTTCCTTAAATAACTCTTCAAACTATGAAAAGATATTCGGAGCACTCCTTGGTATAATCTATTGAATGATAGCTCAGACCAATTTTAGGTCCATCCTAAGACCATCTACTGAGACAACAATCACAGGTATACCCACTCTTTCAAAAAATTACACTTCTTCAAGTTAATCAATAATTTCTACTCTCTTAGCTTCTAAAAGACTCTTCAAATGTGCAATAGGTGGTCTTACAATGCCTTATCATCCAAATAAACAATAAAAATTTTACCCAAAACTCTTTCAGTACCTCATTCATGATTGCATAAATTTTCTTTGTGCATTCATTAGCCCAAATTACATGATTAACCACTCATAGAAGTGCTCCTTAGCTTTGAAGGTTGTCTTCCACTCATCTCATTCTCTAGTCTAGATTTGGCGATATCAACTCTTCAAATAAAATTTTTGAAGTATTCAACTCCACTCAAGCAATCTATTGTGTCATCCACCCTGAGTAAGAGAAATCTATACTTGATTGTAATCTTATTGTGGGTGCATGATTTTTTATATTTTGTTTATTCTCCATCCTTTTTTAGTGCTAGTATTATAAGTACCACACGTGAGCTTAAACACTCTATTCAACCCTTTCCTCAAAAATTCTTGAACTTGTAAGTTCAACTCTTTATTCCATGTAAGAGTCATCCTATGGCCTTCCTTATTCGGAAAATTGTCTCTTGGTATCAAATCTATTTGATGACTAATCTTCCTTACTATTGAAAACCTTTAGCTACATTATCTCATACAATATCTTGAAACTCACCCAACAAATCTAAAACTTCTAATATATCTTCTACTTCCTCTCTACTACTTGTATGAATCAAAACAAATTAAATATGCTTGTGCTTCATACCATCTAAACAATTCCTACCATCAAAAAAACAAATTTTGATATTTTTGTATGCCTTTTCTTCTACCTCCTTAAAGGGTTTTAAGTTGTGACGATTTCCACTCTTTATCAAGGAATAGGTGTTGGCATATCCATCATATAATGCACGCTAATCAAACTACCATAGTCTCCCCAATAACATGTGCCAAATACCCATAAGCATGATGTCACATAGTACCTCATCATTATAGCTCCCAATGATGAACTCCACCAAATATTGTTCAGCGACAAAAGCTTTACGATCTTTTTGCAACCAAGAAATCCAATATAGATTTAAATATCTCCTCTCCAATTACAACTTATCAACCATCTCTTCTAAAACATGATAATTTGTACTACCACAATCAATAATAATATTATAAACTTTACCTTTAATGTGCGCATCTTGTAAGTGTAAAGGGGGAAATGGGTAGATGGGGTAAGTAGGTAAATTCACAACTCCCTTTTTACAACTACAAATTTGGAAGGAAGTTGCCCCACTAAACTCAAGAGGAGACTCAAGCGCTGAATGGGACAGTGATCCTTCACTAAATATGTAATAATTAAAAGTGAAATAATAGGAAAATGTAACATAAATGATAATAAACAAGTTACTAGAAAACTGGAAATAACAGACTGGAATAGAATGACAGAAAGCTTAAATATGCATAAATGGAAACCAAAAAGCATATCTGACCTATACTTGAACCCTAGGAGCAGAATGTAAGATACAGGACAAATTTGGCAACCTTTACCTGGGTACAAAATGGATCTGGTGATCTGTACTTGGTGTTTTTGATTGAATTTCTCAGGATCTTCCGACAGTTTCCTAACTTTCCAAATTTTGTCCGACAACTTTGTAACCTATTCTTGCACACAAAAAAATGGGTGAAATGGTTGTCTATAGTGGTTTTCCTTGTTTAAAACCCAGTTTAGGGATGAAACTTGAGAATTAATGAAATTGCATGGAGAAAAGTATGTAAAGAGGTAAAGTTGTGATTCACCTTTCATAAACCCTTATGAACAGATGTATAAATCGCTCATACCCATGAAGATGCTTGAATGTACATTAAATCAAGGAGCTGACCTTGTAATGTAATGTAGAATCAAGGATTCCCTCACAAATGTATAGGTGTATGAAAGCCACTCCTAGATCTTGAATGTAGATATGTTTGATAATCGTTTGCAATGAAGTAGAGAGAATGTGCATGGAAGGAAGGATCTTCTTGCTTGATTGAGAATTCCTCTACTTGGCCTTTGACTTGAATGATCTTGAAGAATTGAAGACTTGAAGAAACTTGATCTTGGATGCTTGCCTTCAAATCTTGAATCTAATTGCTCTTGATTGCATCAAAACTTGATCATAAATGCTTGCACTTGATAATTGATAATGGATGCCAAAAATGAGAGATAGGGTGTTTTTATACTCAATCCATCTTTTTGAGATTCAAAAGTAATATAGGCCGAACATAGGATCAAATTTCTCGCTAAAATTCCGACATAGGGCCCTCGGCCAAATTTGGGCCAATCCTCAGGGACATAATGCCAAAACTATTTTGTTCGAGAGATAGAACAAATTGGCATTTTTTCCCCTGTAGAATGAGCCAAAATTTTGACAAGGTGTCCAGATAGGCGAAAAGATGCAGGGGAGAGAATAAAAGTTTGCTAGGATCAAGCATAACGGGCATTCAAACCTCAAAATCACCAAAATGTGGTCTAATAGGTCTTAATAAATCATCCAATTATGGCTGATAACTTTTAAGACAGTACACTAAGAAATAAACTTTTCCTTTGAACTATATCTTTCTCTTTATTCAAAAATGCTCTTCTTATAACAAGAACTCCTCTATCAACACCTTTAGAATGTGTAGACTCAACATCTTCATTTATTTTTCCTCTCTTGATGTCAAGGAAATTCATATGCTCTATTCCCTTCATTGCACTAGACATAGGTTCCAGGGAAGCCTCCTCTTCTAGATCCTTGTCTGAATCTTTCTCTTCTTCCTTAATCACCATTATTTCGCTCATAACCTTGATAGGTATTATCTCCTCTGGGTTCTAGCTGCTACTAGATTCTTCAATCTTCTTCTGATCTCCATATGATGACCTGCCAATCATTTCTCTATGACCTCTTCCTCTTTTTTGCATTCAAATAGTGTTTATCTTCTCTTCCACCTTGAATAAAAATTGATAGGTATCTTCAATAATAGTCATTCTTACTAAACTCATCTCCTCTTGAATACTTGGCTTCAATCCAATACTATAACGGGCTACCTTCTCCTTGTTGGCCTCCAAATTTTCTATTCTAATCAGGATTGGATAGAACTTTTATGGGTACTCCTTGATGATATTTCCTGCTTACTCTAATCCTTGTATATTCTTCAACTAATCTAACTCATAATCAACAAGAATGAACTTTATTTTCAAAATTTGCACTATCTAATCCTATTTTTTAGTCTTCTTTTTTCCTCTTTTATTTCTTTCTAACTGCACTTCTTTCCACTAGATATTGGTATGACTTTTCATCTTAGTTTGTGTAAACTTGACCCTCTCAAGATCTCCTACTTCTTTATACTCAAAATATTCTTCCATATCATTGATCCAATCGTTCAATTCTTCTAGATTAATTTTTTTAGAAAATGTGGAAACCTGACTTTCTGACCTTTTCTAGTATTGGAGATGACCCTAAAAGATATATCCTCTTTAGGATCCCATTATGCTTTGTTTTATTCTTTGAATTATTCTTCAGCTTCGTCTTCACTTTCATTTCTTCTTCTTGTCTCTAATCATGTATGAAGGTCCTCTTGTATTTCTTGAACTTGTCTCTAGAGGATTGTGCAACACTCTTCTGTGACAACATGATTTGTTCTATCACGATTTATTCATTGAAGAATTTTGATCACAAACCCACAACCAAAGTATTGATGCCAATTGCCTCACATTGAATAATTTGTTTACACAACCATGAACTTATGCTTTGATACCACTTGATGAAGTTCTAGTCCATCCAATACACATGTATGAAATAATAGAAGAGATAAACTAGACAAATACAAGAAGGAAAACAATTGAATTCTATTAGTTTCATAAAACTAAATTACAATACCCCAAAAGTTACAGACTGCAACCTCATGGGTAATCTTTATACAAATATCTAATCTAATTAAGAAAAACTACAAGCGCGAGCCATATTTTACACTACTGAATAATCCTCTATTACCCCTATTTGAATAATCCTCTATAACCCCTATTATTATAAGTTTTACTTGATGGTACTTGGTATGAGGAGAGTATAACAAAATGGTACCCAACTTATCTATATTCTTTATGAGTGTCTAAATATTTACTTTCTTGTTAACTACATTTTCACTAACATACATCTTTGTAGTAGACCACAATCAAGTGGGAGACAAATGTAATGGTGAAAATTATATAACATATATTTCACGTTCATTTTTATTTATTTTGACCTATTTGTTCTTAGTGCAATGAATAGTGAGAAAAATGATGTATATTCTTGTTAGAAAATAATATATTTCTAACTCGATTCCCTCATCACACATCCAAAATCTCTAGATTCAATTTTCATTCTCAATGTTCCATCAAAGTTCATAACAAATAAATGAACCTTATTTAGATTTGTGGCTGCAAATTTAGCCCCTAAAATTATAAATTTAAACCTTTAAAATGACCTATGACTATCCTTTCTGGCTAGTCATTATGATCTACTAAATTATAAATATTTCAAGTTTGATGTTAGGATGTTTTATAGACTGCTAAACCCTAATTCATTATCAAGATTTAGAAATTAAGAGGGATCACTCAACATTATTAGAAAAAGGGATCTATGGAAACAATTCCATTATCATGTGACATCAACATTACATTAGCACTCTAGGCATATTACATGACAAGTAGATATCATTGATCATCATTTCATATTGCTGACATTGTAACTAAAGTTTGACTCGAGGACAACAAACCTAGACTAGTAAACTCCTAAGCAATACCTATCAACACTGCCCCTTTTTTGACACAATTTATATATATCGAAGTAAATAAGTTCTAAATTTAAAAAAAAAAACAAAGTTTAGGTCTACAAACAAGGTTTTAATTAGTAAGGGAGAAGGTCAATTTCATAATCATAAAAGTGAACCACAACAAAAAACATTACGTTTTCTTAGTTGAAAAAAAAGTGTTTGAAAGTTTTAATTTACTAACACATTGATGTTGAACACTTTTGGATGTTGAAAATGAGGGGATGCATCAACATGCACTAAAATTTAATAGATAATCAACCATTCATTCTATTCAAATCATATGCAAAAATAAATAAATAAAATAGAAAGAGAACAATATATAACACAATATTTACACAAAAAATTATACAAGAAAATTCATTGTGAGAATCCCACTCACTATATAAATAATTGATTATAATGTTTGTTTAAGGTGCATTGCCAAGGAAGTGCACTTCTCCCAAAAAGGACTTGCAAACTAAGGCACACTACCCTAAGGAAAGATACAATGAAGTTGAAAAATTGAGATGCATGATCCTAGGGAAAGATATAAACTACACAAACTTCCAAAAGAGGACACAATCTTCTAGCAGACACAAGGAGATGATGAAATGAAAAGATATAGGATCTCCTAATCAACCACTAAAACTTTTCTATCAAACACAAACTTTTCACCTCTACATTTTCACATTTGCATCGCAATGACTTCACATTCAATCCATACCTCAACACATCCAACATATATCAATTTGATCAGCTAGGTCATTTACGGTAAATATAAATATCATTTATACAAAGTCAGCCACTCTAAGCACTTATACTTAATGTAGTCCAACCTAGGAGATAAATGGGAACCAAATACATTATAGCATAACATTTACAAGTGTTTTGAACAAAGCACATGGACCGCAACAACCTCCAGACCACAACAACCTCCAGGATCAGACCCAAATGAAACATGTAGAAAGACATTAAAGTACATTAATTAGTTAGCTCAAAAATACTTCTCTAATGTACATAACTTAATGCACGTCATAATATGCCACCTCCAATGCATATCTAGACTAACTGGACTTAGATTAATTCACCACAATCAACTAAGTTGGCCATAGACCAATACAAACAACAATATCGCACTCAAAAGAACATAAATTTACTTGAAGAGAAAATCAACACAAGATATGTAAACTAAAATGCTACATGAACAATTTGAACAACCACACAACCTAAATAACCAATGTAGGGAAATGTAAATAAGTTTTCATGCCTGTCCCAACCATTCCTGACATCTATCCTCTATCAAAAAAATAACAAAATACAACTTCTTCCATTGAACAAATGGGGACCTGAATATATGATAGTATAGTATTCAGACCACAATCATTGTAACCCAAACCACAATCCTTCGTCATCTTACATGGGGGAATGAGGAGCATTCTTCCATAAGGACGTCAAATACTCTTTCTTACATATTCCTACTTGCATCTTCCAGATACACCTCATATTGACTTACTATTAAGACATAAATTCATCATATATAGTTTAGATTAATGCACATGTATCAATTATACATCAACGAAAAAACTTTCCTACATATGTCGATCATTATAAAATCATGACAACACATCTAGTTGGCATCTATGCAAACAAATAGTTGACATGAATGAAAACACAAAGCATATAATGATAACAATCTCCCACTTTGTCATTGATGACAATACTAACGATGGTCCAACAATATCAACATGACTAAATATTTATCTTTTGCATCTCTCTTTTCTTCTATGTCTGCCCCCTTCATCTGTATATCCCCCCCCTTACATCAAGGACAAAGGGAGTACATCTAAAAAACAATCTTATCACTATAACCAAAGTATCTATCTCTTATAGTTATACAACTTCCTTTTAAACAACTCTTCCTAAAATAGATGAGTGTTGCAAGTCTCTCCATCTATACCTTGCTTCTAACAACTCCCCCTGTGGCGGAAACCTTGTCTCTACAAAACTTTCCTATAATTAACAAATCATAGCCTTTATTGCTCCCCCTAAGAGCAACAATGACATTAATCCAAGAGACAAAAGATAGACAATAATTCTCCCTCTAGGAAGATACACCTTCCTTATGCATCTAGTTTGAAAAGGAAGGGCAATAAACCCTAGCTTTTGTCAGATATACTCAAAAATATCATATGCCAAAGCCTTAGTAAAAAAATCTCTAATTTGTTTCTTAGTAGGTATATACTCTAACTTGACTTCTTTCACAACAACTTTCTCTCTGAAGAAGTGATATTAGATAGAAATGTGCTAGGTCTTTGAGTGCACACCAAATTCTTTGAAATATTGATAGTACTTGTGTCATCACACATCAATAGAATAACTTTATCATAACTAATCTTCATCTCCTGAAGAGTCTGCTTCAACCACATCACTTGAGTACAAAAAGATGCTACTACAATATGCTCTTCCTCTACAATAGATAATGAAAGTGAGTCTTTCTTTTTACTTATCCAAGAGAGCAACCTACCTCCTAGAGAAAATGCACAACCACTTGTACTTATTTCGTCATTCACACATTCGACCCAATTAGCATTATCAAAACTTACGACTGAGAAATAATTATCCCTTTTCTACCATAATCCAAATTTCAAAGCCCCTTTCAAACATTTGAATATCCTCTTTACTTCCATTTCATC
Source organism: Thuja plicata (assembly GCA_018584345.1). Lineage (NCBI taxonomy): Eukaryota > Viridiplantae > Streptophyta > Pinopsida > Cupressales > Cupressaceae > Thuja > Thuja plicata. Next base: position 618,213 of record MU223285.1, on the reverse strand, counting down.
AAACTTCTTAGGATCAGCTTAATATCTGGCAGCCACAAAAACTACATGCATAATATCTAGTCTAGAAGCACTCAAATATAACTATCCACTATCATAGATCTATAAGCTTCTTATTAACTCTCAAAGATTCGTCATTTTTTTCTCAAATGACAACCACTAGCCATGGGGGTTCCAATTAGTTTAGAAACCTTCATCGCAAACTTCTTCAACATCTCTTTGACATACTTAGTTTGAGAAATTAAAATACCATCTTTTTTCTAAATAACTTGAAGACCAAGAAAGAATATGATGGGGAGGTCACCCTTCTCTCCTAGACTCCTACTCTCTTTTAGGAATCTTACCTTGGATCCTATTCACTTCAGGATCCTCTAGACTCACACTTGAGTCTCTTAGGGTTACTCTCAGACCCTAACCAGAAGGATTTTCTACACTCCCTCTCTCCTAGGTTTCCTACCCACCGAAACGTTCCACTCTTCACCTTATCTTGCTCTTCATGACTGAATACCGTCAATCATGCACCTTCTCCTTCTATCTCTCTCTCCTACAAGTTCCCTAGCCAGACCATTCAGCTCGCCTAGGACTTGTCCACAATTCTGACTAGCCTCTTCTCGATCCCAAACACAAAAACAGAATAAAAATACATGAGGGATGCTTCTTGACGGTCACACTCCATAGGATGGATTATAAGAGTCAAAAAGCATCCATGAG
>MU223285.1:586163-611067 GCA_018584345.1 Thuja plicata | reverse complement strand
GTCAACCTGTTTTCTTTTTCTAACCGCGGCATCGTTGTTCTTTCTCGGCTCGATCAGACGCTTACTTTACATCCGAATGTTTAATCGCATAGTCGCGAGCCTTAAAAACCATGCATGCTTTAATCTGTGACCTTGCGATTCCTTGTCGTCGCGCACTCGCAGCACTTACAACCGAGCTACTGTTTTCCCTGCGAGTACACGATGCATGTTTGTCGCGCTCTCGCACCGCTTTGACACGAGCTGCTGATTGCCCTACGAGTACGCGATACATTGATGAAACCTTTTTGTCGCAACGTCGCGAGTCTGATAGCCAACCTGCCAGTTCATCTGCAACCGTGCGATAGACTGTCATCGCGTTGTTGCGACCCTTATAGCCTAACTGCCGGTTCACCTCGCGACTGTGCGATGAGCTCTCGTCGCGTCCTCGCAACACTTAAACACTGACTGCCGGTCACCTTGCGACTTCGCGATTCCCTGTCATCACACCGTCGCACCCATTTTGACTTAACCGCCAATAAACCGCCGACTGTGCGATACACTATCATCGCCTTGTCGCGACAGTATTCCCTTAACCGCTGATCACCATGCGACTGTGCGATAAGGATAAAGTAATCTGCCCGCTCTTGCGCTAGGAGCTTAGGACACTGAAGTTGTTAGTGGTTAGGAAAATAAAGGAAAACTGCTAGCTGTGATCTGCTCCATGATCACTCTGTTAAACAGCTAGGGCTTGGAGCGAGAAACCCTAGGGTGCTCTGCACCAGAATAACAAGTCACCAATCATATACATTTCAAATTCTTCCTACATCTCTTCAAAAAAATTCTTGACAATATTATCATCAGCTCCAAATATAATATCATCAATATATACAGTTACTATTAGAAACTTATTATCTTCAACCTTGAAATAAATATTGTTATTTATAGTACCTTTCTTGCAATTCTATTACAGTGCATATTTGTGCAAACTAGCATACCAAACTCTACGAGCTTGTTTGAGTCCATAGAGAGCCTTCTTGAGTCTGTAAACCATATATGGATCATTTGATAGCTTGAAACCATCTATTTTCTCAATTTAAACTTGCATATATCCTTTACATATTAGTCTTTCCTTGTTTCTAGTATCTTTCCCATATCTATTTAGCTTATTCTAAAACACCCACTTAGTTCTAATCACATTCTTGTCCACTCGTCTAGGCACCAATTCTCATTTCTATTTTTCTCTATCTAATCTTATTCTTCATTCACATCTTTCATCCTTGCTTGCTTCTACATAAGTCTTTGGTCCCACCTTAGATAGAAAATAATAGTTTATTTGTTCACTTTCCTTGGCAAGTCTTCTCCTTCTCTAAACGTCATCTTCTTTGTTTCCAATGATCTAATCTTAAGAATGATGTCTTTGTATATACTTGGCAAGTGTCTTCAGAACTTGTGCATGTTGTTTTCTTCTTCCCCTAACACTTCTTTGTTTTTTGGAGCTTTCTTTTCTTTTGCAGTGATAACAAGAACTACTTCTAATTTAATTTCAAGTTCAAGAGCTGCATGATTCCATTATTTACTTACTCGTATATTTGCACTTTCCACAATCTTCTTCAACCTCATGTTGTAGCATCGATATACCTTACTTGTAGTAGAATATCCCAAAAGGTTTCCCTCATCACATCTTACATCAAACTTTCCAAGATTATCTTTATCTCTTATGATATAGCATTTTCTTCCAAATATTGTAACATATTTCACAGTAGGTATCTTTCCAAGCCACAACTCATCAAGTGTCTTAGTATGATTCACTCACACCTGTACCCTATTAAGAAGGTAAATAACAATATGCACAACATATCTCCAATATACATTAGATAGGTTAGCATCTTTTATCATAGTTATAGCTGTTTCTAAAACTATTATATTCCTCCTTTTAACTACTTCATTCTATTGCAGAGTCCCAGGAGAAGACAATTTTCTCCCAATGCCATATTATTCAAAAAATCTACTAAAATCATGTGATGAAAATTCACCTCCTCTATCAGATCTTAAACACTTAATTCTAGCATCTATTTGATTCTCAACCAAATTCTTGAAATTCCTAAACAAATCTGATAAGAATGTATTCAATGTCATTCTAGAATAGTCATCAATAAGTAACATGAAATACCTTTTACCATTAAGTCCTCTTGTTCTTATAGGTGTACATAGGTCTATATGTATTAGCTCTAAAGATCTTGTGGTCGAATGCTCCTTATTTTTGAATTTGTTCCTAGTCTTCTTTACCATTTAACATTCTCTGCACACAATGTTAGTGGGCTTGATAATTTTAGGCAGATCTCATACAACATTAGAAGAGCTAATATTCATCAAATTGTCAAAATTAGCATTCATGTTCTCTTGTGTCATTACCATCATCCACTACTCTACACCATCAAACAATCATTTCATTTATCCTTCAGATAGTAAACTTTGTAATTTGTCTTTATGCCTTTTGCTATTAATCTTATGAAACCTTTTCTAATCTCACATCCAGATCCATGAAATATAAGTTTGTTGCCTCTACTACATATTTGACTTGCACTCAACAAATTATCTCTTAACCCCTTAACATAATAAAAATCATCAATTTTATGCTTACCATCAATAGAAAGAACCTTACCACATATAGGAGCAACACCTTCACTAGAAAAAGAGACTGTACCACCATCATACTTCCCAAGCTCAAGGGATTTTCTTCTATTATCTATTATGTGATTTTAACATTCAAAATCAATTATCCAAGGTGTGGGTTCTCTTACATGTAGATAAATCTTCACAATTTCTTCTACAACCTTATAACTTTCGGATCTGTTATAACATTCTCCTTAGTAGCTAAGAAAAAAAATCATTATTTCAATCCTTTATTTCTTCATCTTCTGATGAATGAGTCTCCATTGAATAATTTTTTTTCTTACCCTTATCTTTATTATTCGATCTAGCATTTCTGTTATTCCTTTTATAACTATCATTTTCCTCATCATCATTAGACTTCTTATTATCTTTCTTAAAAGGGCATAAAACAACATAATGTCCTACTCTTCAACAATTAAAACATTTGAAGGGTAACTTACAATTATACTTTCAAGACCCTTTCTTCAACCTTCTAATAAAAAAATATTTCCACTTCATCCAAATCATAGGATGTCTCAGTCTCCTTAGAAGCCTTGAATGCAACATCATTCTTTTCATACTATATATCTTCAAAGATCAGACATCTCAAAAGTAGAAACAACTCCATAGAGTTTGTCCAATGCATATTTCTCCATATCTTTACTCTGACAAATGGAAATCAACAAGGATTTTTAGGGTCTGGACGTCATTCTAATCACCTTCAACACAACTTCACTGTCGTCTATTCCAGTTCTACTTTTAAATGCACTTACAATTTCATTCACCCCATGTAGGTAACCATCTATATTCTCATCCACAAAAATTCTCAGTCTCAAATTTATCCTTAAGATTTCACAACTTTATTTTCTTGATCGTCTTGTCTCTTTCATATACACTACCTAGTTTTTCCCAAGCATCATATGCAGTCTTACATCCCATGGCTTTCAACAGCTCTGAATTTCCTAAACCATTGATAATAGTATTCCTAACCTTCACATTATTCTCATTTACCTTGATTTCATCTCGTGTAGAAGTGTCATATTCTGAAGGAGTGTAGCAATTTTTGGCAGCTACAAGAACTCTAAACAACATAAAGTCCAAATGTGATTCCATCCTTTCCTTCTAGAAGGTATAATTCATTCCATCAAACTTCGGTACTTTTGCACTATATTGATTTTCCATTCCAGCTCTACCTCAACTAGTTAAGCTTCCTAAAGAGGAACTCAAGTCACATACCAATTTTTGAACACTTTTGGATGCTAAGAGGGGATTGAATCAGAATGTACTAAAACTTAGTAGATTATTAACCATTTATTCCATTCAACTCATGCAAAAAAAAATGAAATAGTAAGAGTGCAACACATAACACCAGATATATGTAGAAAACACAATGTGAAAGAAACCATAGTGAGAATCACACTTACGATATGAATGATTGATTCCAATGATTATTTTAGGCACACTGCCAAGGAAGTGCACTACTCCCAAAAAGGACTTGTACGCTAAGGTTCACTACCTTAGGGAAAGATATAATGAAATTGCAAAACTAGCATGCATGATCCCAAGGAAACATACAAATCTGCACAAGCTACCGAAAGAGAACCTAATCTTCTAGCAAGCATATAGAAATGATGAAATAAAAAGATGTAGGATCTCATGATCAACCACTGCAACCTCTCTGTCAAACTCGTACTTTTTACCTCTACTTTTTTATATTTGCATCATATTGAATTCATATTCAATCTATATACAACCCAAGTCAATCCACACCTTAACACATCCAATTACACATCTATATCTATAAATTTGATCAACTAGGTCACAATAGAGATAAACATCATTTAGACAAATTCAGTCACCATAAGCACTTATACTCAATGCGGTCCATCCCAGGAGATAAAGAGGATCCAAAAACATCATAATATGTCTTCCACAAGTTTTTTAAATAAAGTGCATCCACCACAACAACCTCCAAGAGAGGACCCAAATGAAACATATAGTAACACATTAAAGTATGTTAACCAATTGGCTCAAAAACACTTCTCCAAAGCACATAACTTAAAGCAAGGGAAAAAAACACCACAAAAAAGGGCCAGAACAACCACATAACTCTTCCTCTAAAGCATATATGGACCAAGAGGACATAAATCAATTTACTACAATCAACTGAGTTAGCCATAGACCAATAAAGACAATAATGTTGCACTCACAATAATATAACTTCACTTGTGGAGAAAATCAACACAAGATATCTGAACTCAAATACTACATAAACCATATAAACATGTCTACAAAACCACACAACCTAAATCACCAATGTGGAGAATTGAAAAGCATTCTTCGAACATATCCTAAACATTTCTAACAACTAGCCTCTTTGTCAGCAAACAAAAAAACACAACTTCCTCTATAGAACAAATGGGGACCTAAAAATATGATAGTGCAATATTCATAGACCATAGTCATTGTAACCCAAAATGAAAACCTTTGTCATCTTATGTGGAGGAATGCATCACATTCTCCCATAAGGACTTCAAATACTCTTCCTTGCATATTCCAACTTCCCATACTTTCATCTATTGGATACAACTCATACTAACTATTACCACCATACATCAAATTCATCATGTATAGCTTACATTAATGCACACAATAATTGAACATTAGTAACAACACCTTCTAGCATCTCCCAATCAATACACAATCATGACAACACGACTAGTTAACATTAATGAAAATAGATAGTTGACATCAATGATAACACTAAGTATATAATGCTAACTATTGAAAAATCAATTGACAACATAAATATTGTAGTTAATCCCACATCAAGATTAAATCTAAATATCATATTTATATTGAATTAAATTATAAATATTATTTAAATAAAACATTTTTTCTCAACTTTTTATTTGAAAATAGATTATTTTTTAATCCATAAGAATTTGTGGACATGGGGTCAACTCTCATATATAAAATAATAATAAAAGATAAAATCACATCAACCCTCTAAAAGGGGTGCACCCAGAAGATCCCTATCTAGGGGTAATCACAAAAAAGGAACATTCTAGGCTAAATCCAAAAAGTTACTATTGCCACTTATAAAAAATAAACTTGTGCTAAGCTATACACAAGATAAAATGCTTGCCACCACGAAAATTCTACCTTCTAGCTCATATGGCTCAATTGTAATTAATTAGATTCCATAATTTTCTCCTTCTTGAAGGACCTCAAAGTCATATGATGCTAAATATTTTTCTTCCTCCTCTTAACTCATATCCATCCATGGACTTTTGGGTAAGTCTAAACTTCTATACCTTCTTTGCCACCTATCAAAATTGAGTTCTCCAATGGCTCTGGAGGGCTCACTAGAGAAAAAGCTAATAGGGAAAGAGTCTTTTGTGTAATCTAGGAGTCTATCATAGAGTCATTCTTAGGAAAAACAAAAGATGAAGTCAAATGACAAGTTCTAGAAGAAGAATGAGAAAAATCCATGAAGTTGATTTGATAGTTGAGGAGAGTTGGGAGGAAGAATGTAATTGTAAGGCCTGGCCACATACTATGAACATGGGATTGCTAGAAGATGTTTGTTTTTCTGCAACTTGTTGTTTTTCATAATAGGATCTCAAGTGGTCTATTGAGAAATATTTCCTACATTTGAAGGCATTTTTCATAGTAAGCATGTTCCATCTAGCCTCTATTTCAACAATATTTCTACCGAAAAGTCGTTAGATAAATAAATCTCAAGACATCTTCGAGTACAAATAGAATTTTTATAATTGATAGTATCCTTAGAAGTGCAATGTTACTTCCGTAAGAAATTCTCAATGGCCCGCAGGCAATCAAGTTCCCAAAAAAACACCCAAAAATATGTTCTAGTGAAGATTTTTGTATGTGGAAGAGGAGGACTAGGTTTTTATACACATAACTTCCTTGAAATATCCAAAGACCATTCTTCAACTTTATTTTGTTGTCCTCCTGAGAATTAAATTCTAGGATAAAGATACCCTTGGCACATGGCTAAACCAAAATTTTCCCCTCCATATATTATTTCATTTCTCATTACCCATATGTCGCATAATTTTGGCCAAATCTTTGTGAATCAACATATTAAGGCGTGACCTTGCAAAAGAACCATACATCCATGGAAAAATTATCCAAGCATACTTTATGGGTTACAGATAAGGGACAAACAGGAAGGGGAGGGTACTATTGAGTGACATCACAAGAGTTGGCGGAGACCAATGCACTAAAGGAACTCCCACATCCCCTCTGCTAGTATGGATGCCCAAACTCAATGCCTCCTTAAAATTCCTCTTAACTATTACTGATTTAATCATATTTTCTATTGCATTTGAAGGGATAGGGTTGGTCTGAATGATGCAAAATACACCACAGTGCATGGGCACCAAGGAAATTTGGGTGTTGTAGGCAGTACGCACTTGCCAAAGTAAGTCGTGACATATAAATTTAACATCTCCTTGAAACACTCATGCCATCATAACCCACTTGAGGCCTCAAACTATTCTGAAATGTGTAAGGAACCAATGCATCGAGTGCACCAAATGGAGCCAACTACATAGACAATGAAGAGTGCGTTGGTTCTTTTTCTTGCTAATCCTTTTATATATGTGGCTCATATATATTACTCTATATGCCCTTGAACACTGATTCAGCAAGAAAACCAAACAACGTTAAAAAAGGTTCATAAATCTTCTACACTTTGAGCTTCAAATCACTCAGGTGGGTATACCTAATCTGCACATACATGAATCTTTTTGACATACAAACAGCTTGTAGATATATAACTGTTGATTAGCTTTCAAACCTATAGGTAACAAATACCTCAGTGTTTACCAAATCTTATGCAGTGTCCCACTTGCATACAGTATGTTTGAAAACCATACCTACTCTAACTGCTTCCTATTAACATGAAGGGAAAAGATTTTCTTTGATGTTTTGATTAATGGATCCCTAAAAATACCTCAGATCCCTCATAGACCAGTGCCTTATCCAATGGGCAACAAAGTCAAACATAACATTACAAAAGGAAGACTATGAACAAAGAAAACAGCACAGTCTAATATGGCTAATGTCTTGCATCAAATATACTCTATCAATCAAGTTCTACTTGTGGATCCACCAGTGTGTTCAAACATGCAACTACCCATTCAAAGTATTTAACCCTTCCTGTGGAAGAGACCCTGGAATAGACAATACATTAAGCAGCATAACACTGAAAGACAATTTTTCAATATCCTTAATACCCCAAACTCATACACATCTGAAAACAAATCTTAAATCACATTTATCCTTTAAGTAACTCTATTGCAGATCTACAATAGACAAGACTAAAACACTCTTGATGCCTTAATCTATATGATTTAGAAAGAAAAATGGAGACAACTTGATAAAAATACAACAATACTGAAGTATTTATTCATAAAACTAGCTATTACAATGGATGCTCTTCTCTGGAATCGGAAAGAGATCAAGGACACCCTATATGCAGAGAAAAAGGAAGAATATTTACAAAGGAAACACACTTGGAACCTCCCCTCAGAACAAAGGATTCAAAACCCTCTTTGGAACCTTCTTATGTTGCAAAAAACTCGGAACCCTTACAATAGAGAAAAGAAAGGAATATATAGAAGAGGGAAACCCTAAAACTGCTATCCACTTGACATTTGTCCCTCAATAAGATCTGATTTTGCATCCATCTTTCCTTCCTCAAACCAACTGATCTTTCTTCAAAAGATCTCAAAAACAATCTAATCTGCATAACCACCAAGACTCAGGAACAGACCCAACATTAAGGGAGAAAAAGGCAAGGAGTCGACTAAGGGTTACAGAATATCTACAAATTTGATTAGAAACCCAAGCCATCACCTCTCAACATTTATGAAGTCATACTCATCAAAATTCTATCCCTTCAGCATCCCACGACTGCATAAATGTAAACCAAAAGATCAATGTCTTATCCATCTACCTTCCTACAGCATGAAACGCAGAGCCACCGCCACAAAAACCCTCTGCAACATAAAATATTTAAATATTTGCCTCAACAATCACCTCTAGCACGAAAATTCTATCGACGGCCAAGATCAAACCTTAAATATATTTTAAAATGCGGTCGTCTGATCAACTCATAAAACACCCGCGATCCCGTAAGCCCAAGACACATGGCATTTCTACGTAGCATTTTTATGTCCCACTTGACTTTCCTCATCAACCTGGATAGGTGTCAATCAAGCGTGATCCCATGATGAATATCCTTGGCACAGCTTTGGATCAAGGCATCACGCCTACCATCTAATTAAAACAGATCTGTCCCACCTTTATCTTCCCTTTTAAAGTCCTGGACCCACGATCACAAAGTGGCTACGTGTCAATCAGGCGTGATCCTGTGATGAATAAACAGTGCATCTTTGTTTAGAGGGATCACGCCAACCATCCGATCTAAACATCTTCTCGATGCTTTAACCTTTCTTTCACTTGGCTAGGTCCCGCCACCAGCCACGTGTCGCATAGGCGCGATGCCTTGAAGAATAAACTCCTCGCATCTTTTATTCATGGGATCCCGCCCACTGTTGGATCAACTTTGATCTGACCAAACCTTATCATGTTGCTAGCTCTGAAAACCTTGGCCCCACAATCTCAAGATGGACACTTGGCATCCAAGTGTGATTCCTTGATGAGTATCTTCGGTGCAGCTTTTGATCAAGGCATTACACCCGGCGTTAGATTAAAACAGACTTGCTCGACATCTATAAAGCACCATGGGGACTTTAGCCTTAGGAAATATTAATATACAAGCCCCGCTAGGACTTAGGACTTAGAAGGAAAAGGCCCCCCGCACGACGACTTAAGACACATGACATAGAGTGACTTAAGTGGCTCCCAAAAAGGTAACGCAAGAAAATAAAACACATAGGAGACTTAGGGTTTTGTTCAAAAGGAAAACTAAGGGTTGGATCAAAAGGCAATTAGGGCTTAAGCTCATGGCTCAGTCATAGCATAAAATAGGCAAGGATTGAGCACCATGGTAATCAAATTTTTTGCAATCCTAATAGAGTGCATGAAAGTAGAGCAAGAAGAGGAATTACCAGCAATTTTTTAAAAATTTAAATTATTTACTCATTATAAATGATTTAATTATTTATATGAATGCGTTAATTTACCTAAAAATAATATTATACCTTTGTTGCTTGAATTCTATGCAGCCCAACTTCCAACATTTGTTCTAGTTTTTGTAACTCTTTTATGGTTAGCTCTTGAAGGTCCTCTCCATCCATATGCCTATGGAAAACCAACAAATAATTATTTAGTTAAAAAAAGCTATTTACTTATAATAAATACTAGCGTTATGATTTCAAATAAGCTTTTATTTATATTTTACCTCAAAGTAATGTTAATGTTTTCCATTTCCTCATTTATACTTCCAAAATCTTGATCATCAAGCTGCAAGTACCTTGAAAAAGATTAGTAAAATGTTTAAGAGTAGTGTTACATTATAATTTCTACTAAAGATCACTATAAAAGTATTTAATTTGAATAAAATTCAAATAATTTTTTATTAGATAAGAAGGAAGAGGGCCCCAACCCCTTGCATGATGTAGAACAACTTAAAGAACATATACAAAAATGACAAAATTAGTGAAGGGCCCCTCAACACTGCAACCCAACAAAAACTAACATAACATCCCCAGCAAACCAAAATATAACAAAGAACCACTATTACTAAGTATAGTAACTATTAAACTAACCATCACAACCTTTAAAGTACCTATATCAATAAAATTCAAATTGTTAGTTAAAATATAATATTTAAATTTAAACTATTGATATAATATAATAATAAAAAATAAATTATTAAAAAATAAGAATAAATATTAATTTGATAATGACAATAAAATATTTTTTTGTAGATATTATTATTTTGTTTAGAGTATAATTTTATTTTTTTTAGTATAATTATTTTTGATTAAGTGAAAAACAAGTTTTGGGGACCCGAATCCCATTACAAGATATCACAAAAGATATTCAAAGAAAGCCCACACCAAGAGACAGGACAAGACCAACAACGAGGGGTTAAACAACAGGCACCCTCAACCTGAAACCAACACTGCACGAAAAGAAAATTCAGCATCCTAAAGCAAGAGAAAGGACCAGAGATCATTTCCAAACACCCAAGACAAACAAACATTACGATTTACCTTTGGCCTCTTTCTTATGGTACCAAAGGGTCATATTAAAAGAGGGCGAGGACCTCTTGGAATTTTTACCTTTTATAGTTATCCATCCCTCTTCCACCTTAGCAGCCTCACCCTGCCAAGCCAACGAATCCAACTCCAAAATTCCAACACCTGTGAGGGGGAAAACATAGTACGCAGAACCAGAGATAACAACAAGACCAACAACAGGACTAGCAACAGGACCAGCGACAGGACCAACATCAACCAAAAAGACAACAACAACATCATTGTCACGAGAATGGTCGGACAAAGGGGTAGCACTAGCAATGGGCTCAATAGAGGGAGGCCTGTCGCAAATCTTGGCCACATGAGCAAAAAGCGGTATGCTTGCCACATGAGCAGCAAGCGGTATGCTGGCCACAACACAGCTACCATCTGACATCTGACCAACCATAGGAAAAGACATAGGGCTATCCTGTGCACCCACCTAGGAGAAGCTTTGCTGAGAAGAGTTCTTCTTAACCGTGTAATGTTGAGCTGTAGCACCTTTCCACCATGAGGCAGACTTCTTCATTTTCTCAAGCTCACAATGGGCCACCATGTGACTAGTCTTAAAGCATATTCTACACCTGAAACGAAGCACTTCATAGTCCAAGGGTTGAATCCAACTACCCTTAGGAGTATCAAGATTAATCTCCAGAAGAAGTCCCTTAGAAACATCAATATCCACCAAAATATGAGAAAAGGTAGAATGAAAAACATAAAAATATTCTTCATCCACCATCAGAAAGTCTCCAAGAGCCTCACCCACTTCCTCTAAAAGAGAATCCACCCATATATGAAGGGGGATGAAGGGGGAGGTAGGGGAGTCTAACCCAAATAGGCATTTTGTTGAACGTTTCAGAAGAAGGGGTAAAATCAGAATGTCATGGCTTAACCATCAACATGAAATAATCATCCCAACTAAAAAAAGATCACACAAAATCATGTTTCTATCCATGACATAGTCAAATTTAGCGATAAAGAAACCCTTGGCCATAGGGAAAATATGGACAGTACCAAAGATGATAGGCTCCCAATGTTTGGAAATCCAGTCATGTAGCTGTGGAAGACTCGGTCAAAAGCCCATAAATCGGCAGATCACACCATGTGTGGAGAGGATAGAAGAAACGTGATCAATTTCTTTCACTGTCTTCGCCTCTAGTGAAATGGCAATGGACCTGGAAACATGACAAGGCTCTGTCACAAGGGACTTCTTCTTAAATCCTTTTCAAGCCATGGGAGCAGAAGGATCATTCAGACCTGTAAAACCTTGTCCCCCAACACCAGAAGAACAACCTACAGTAGAAGCTATAGAAGGAACCACAGGTATACCCATATCCACAAGGGCTGAGATAGGCATCAAAGGAGACCCAGACAAAGCCAAGTGGGCAGTCCTATGACTACTCTCGACACCATCCATCGCAGGAGCACAAGATGGTGCGGGAACAAAAGCTGCAACAGGACTGACGAAGATAGGAGCTGACACAACTAAGAAAGGCGAAGGAGGCCCCACGGAAAACTCCATGCCTACAATAGGTGAGGGCCCCGTGGACAAGGCGCCAACCGATCTGAGCGATCCATCAACAGTATCGCCCCTGGCGCAACAACAGGAGCCAATGACGTATGGTTTAAAATGGGTGAACGTTAGGAAGAGAGTGGCATTGCTACAACTTGGTTGCAACATCAATAGTATTTATTATAATTGTTAATAAAATATGAAATTACATAATTAAAAATGAAAGAAAATATTTTATTTAGCACCTTTTTTATTTTAGCATAGTATTTACATTCACTTCTTTTTTTTGAGAAATATTGTAATAGCGCCTTGTATAATTATCTAAGACATAGGCACTTATCAACATTGTAGTATGTCTACATTTACAAACTTTAAAATAAAAACATTCCAAGTACACCTCAATCCCTAATATTTATCCACCTTAGACATTGTTGAACTTTTAGTAGTGTTTCTTGAATACAACTACGAGTGGTATTGTTTTCAACATTCAAAAGCTACTTTTTCCTATTTTAATGTTAGAATTTTTACTCTAGTTTTTATTTCTATCATTTCTCACATCCAAAGCACAGTAAAAAATCAAAATAAAATTATTAAATAAAAATATTTGCATGAATTCACACAACAATGTACAATAATATAACTCACATAAATTAAAAGAAATATACATCAAAGGACATGACAAATGTCATTACTATTTGTATTTATCTATATATGAAAGAATTGTGATCTTGTCATAGTGGGTTGGTTAAGTGGTGATGGTGGTGGTGTGGCCACCAACGTTCAAACCCCCTTTGGGTCATTGTGATCACAGACCTATGCCTTCATTGATCTAAGGTGCTCTCAAGTTTGAGCCTCAACATTGTCAAATAGGGATGAGGTCTCACTTTTGTGACCTCACCAATTCATAGATCTGCATCAATATTTTTTAGATGGTACCAAAGGAGTCGTGCCAACATCACCGGTCACACTAAAATTTGTAATTAACACTTATTAAAAAAGCTATATATGAAAGAATCAAAGTGCTCATATTCAAAAAATAAGTTATATGACAGTGATGGTCATATTAAAAAAAAATTTAATTGCATTTCTTGGAACTTTAGACATTCTCCTTCTGGGTTCCCTGGCGGGGCGTTACACTAAACAAACAAACAAATTCTAGTTTTGGGTATGAAGGCATGATAAATTCTAGAGATGAGATTTTTAGAATTATAGAAAGGAATCATTTGAAACAAATTGTATAGAAAAGATGTAATAGCAATGGACCAATAGCCTTTTTAGATGTGGCGAACATTGTCTATGAAAGGGTAAAGCATCTAAGAGTGGCACAAGATTATCAAATGGGAGTATTTATCTAAATTATTAGATTCATATAGTTGTGGATCAATAGTCAACAAAACATCAAGGTATTTATTGAGGTTCCAAGTATAAGATAATGTGACTTTAGCTCTTATAGTTGATCATCCAAAACCTATATCTAGTCAAATAATCATGTTTATGTAGCTATGGAGATACATTTGACCAAATATCAAGATATGACAATTAACATTCCTAGTATAACAACAATTAACTTTATAACTTTTTTAATTGAGCTTGATCTAGTAGAAGAAGTTGTGTTTCTCTCTCTCATGTTGAGAACTATAAATTGAATGATTTGTTAGCTTCCAAATTAGACATGCTAGAATATGATGTCACATGCGTGCATACACATCTATCTCAAGGTTTTAGCTCCATAACTTATAGTACTAATCCAATGGACTTACATTTTCCTTTAGTTCCACTTAACCATAAATAAAAGAGATTTATTGAAGTGTAGAAACAAAATATGCTTATGCTTAAAGAATATATTGATATCTATGCAACGAATTTTCATATATTTCTATTTGTTTGTCTTTTATATTTAAAGAATGAAAATTTTGTAAAATATTTTTTCTCAATAGGTTAGTCATGTACTTTGCAAAAATAATAGGCAATTATTCACTATAAAGATAAATGACTTCTTTTAAATATGCAAAAATTTGGTAGTGAAAATTTACCTCAATATTTAAAATTCCTTCGAAGCTTTCACAATACTTCTTCGAGATCATCTTCATGCTTTAAAAGACAAAAATATATATATATAAAATATTAATTATATATTTTATAACAAACTAATATATTAATAATTATTTTTTAAGTCTTATAAAAAAATGTTACACATATAAATATTAAATATTGTCAATAACCTATAATAATAGTTTATCACATGAAATAAAACTTATAACAAAGAATATATCATAATTTAAAAGCATAAAATAATATGAAAACTTCAAGTTTCATTATAACAAATTAATGCACCAATCTTTAAAGTTTACATATTCTCACTAACTATAACTCAAGTATGAATTTTAATCATTAAAAATGTCAACTAATTTATATTTAATAAAAAAATTCTAAACTTAATAAGATTAGCGTATATGTAATTTTTGTTAAATATTGTCTTTATTTTGGTGTCATATTTTAATGTAATAACATTTCAATAAGTAACATATTCTTGTGTTGATTTCATCTGAGCCAAAAACTTCCCGCTCTGCAACTTCCCGCCCAAACCCGAATTTCAAACTACAAGCTCCCATGCCTGCCTCCCCTAGGGGAGATGCTACCCCCCTGGCTGACCCACCCTTTGGGTCTGATGGACCCCAGATTTCCTCTGTCACGGTCCCAGTGATTAGGTCAACGGGGGAATCTCAAAAAGCATCCTCGTCTGCTGATACCCCGTTGTCCCCTAAACCTAACTGGAAAGGGGCCCTTGTTGGAGAAGCTCAACAATCTTTGCAAGCTCTTCTGGTGGATTTCGTTTAGACTAAGGAAGGTGCTAAACTGTCGCTCCCTGACTCAGTGGTGAATCGCACAATGGCTGACTTTCAACTGGCCCTGGTTGGACGATTCTTCAACTTTCGACCTACCATAGAAATGGTTAGAAAATGGGTGTCTAACCAGTGGAAGATCAAGGGTTCTGTCCTGGTTTCTGCTATGCCGGGAGGACTCTTTCTGTTTAAGTTTACCACTCTAGAGGACCTGTCATGTGTGTTGTTGGGTTCATGGGTTTATGGAAAGCACTTCCTGGCCCTTGCAAAATGGAAACCCGGATTCAATCCAGCGACAGACCTAACTAGAACGGCTCCAGTTTGGGTCCGTCTCCCTGGCCTCCCACTTGAGTATTAGGACGAGCAAGTCTTTTGATGGATTGGTGACTCCTTTGGCTCATTCATCACTGCGGACCAAGTGACCCGTTCTAAATCCAGGTTGGTATTTGCTAGATTATGTGTAAGTGTCACTATGAATAAAATCCTACCCAACTTTGTTATTTTTAAATCTAAGCTGGGTAGATGGACCCAAGCGTTGGTGTATGAAAATGCTACCCTATTCTGCCAGAAATGCGATAGCAGAGGCCACTCTAGTGATACTTGCAAGTCCCCCAAGTTGGGAGGAAAAAAAGCGAACAAGGACAAAGGAATAGCTGAGGTTCCACCCACCATAGGTGAAGAGGAAAAACTGGAGTCGGGGCCACCCTCGGTGGCTAACGAAAGGGAATCTGATGATCCAGCACTTGAGGAAGGTGAGATCGTCCCCCCCCCAGGAGTTAGATTTGGGGTGCTCTGGTTCTCCTCCTGATCTGTCTTCGAAGGAACCTATTCTCCAACCTTTGGCAGAGCCGGTAATGACCCCCCTGACGCCCCCTCCCGCGGGGAAGATGATTAACCCTACTATGGAGGAACAGCCTGCCATTGTGATTGCTCTTGAGTTACAAGCCCCAAAGATGGATGCTAAACCCCCCCCAAAGGTTGTGAAGAAGAACTCCTCCAGCTCCCTAGATGGATCGGAGGATAAGGATGGGGAATGGAAAACAAACCAATCCTAAAAAGGTCGATGTGGGAATGGAAACACCTAGAGGAAGGCCTTCAGAATGGGCAAGGAGATTGAGAGGGTCCACAAGGGATGTTGTAGCAGGTAGGAAGAAAACCCTGGAATCTAGTTTCAAAAATAAGAGATGAATTGTCTCTCTTGGAATGTGAAGGGTTTGAACAGCTCCCTTAAACAAAATGTTGTCAAACACCACATCTTTGATCTCAAGCTGGATGTTCTGCTCTTACAATAGGTTAAGATGTCTGCTAGTAATTTCGCTACCCTGGCGCCTTATCTTTGGTCGGGGGCTGCTTTCCTTTACTCTGAAGCTGCGAGTGCATCTGGTGGTATTGCCACGCTCTGGAACCCTAATAAAATAACTGGTCAGCTGGCTGCTTCTTCCCCTAACTACCTTGTTGTCACCTTCAGGAAGAATGGAACTGAATGGACCACCTTCAATATTTATGCGCCTAACACCCGGTATGGTAGAGCTTCTCTGTGGGCTGATCTTGGCCATCGGCTGGACCAGGACTGTTCAGCGAACTTTCTGCTGGCAGGTGATTTCAACACCCCCCTTTACCCCTCAGAAAAGTGTGGTGGCCTAATGGATTACTCGGATAGCATGGGGGAGCTGGCTGATTTTATCTCTTCCACAGGTCTTCTTGACATCACTCTGAAGGGGAACCCCTTCACTTGGTCTAACAATAGGAAGGGTACCCACCTCATCCAGGTGAGGCTTGATCGGGTCCTGGCCACCTCTTCATGGAACCTTTGCCTGAACTCTTCCTTGTCTTCCCTCCCCAGAACTACTTCGGATCATAACCCCCTCCTCTGCTGGCTTGACACCCCTAAGGTCAGCCCTGCGCCCTTCAGATTTGAAATGATGTGGTGCTCTCACCCATCCTTTAGAGATCAAGTGAAATTCTGGTGGAAGACTAATATCAGGGCTACTGCTATGTTCAGAATAGCCCAAAAGATTGAAATTATCAGAAGGGAGGTTAAAGGGTGGAGCAAACACAACTTCAGAGACTTCCGCAAGGAGAAAATGGATCTCTCTGAAACCTTAGATTCCCTCTAGGCCCAATTGGCGTCTAGAAGCTACCCGCCCCAGATCCAGGTGGAGGAGGAATTGACTAGACACAAGTGGCAGGAAACCCTGAAAAAAGAAGAAATCTACTGGAAGTAGAGATCCAGAATCCAGTGGCTTGCTAAAGGGGACAGAAACACGGCCTTCTTCCATAGGTCTGCAAGCATCCATAAAAGAAGAAATACCATCTCTTCTATTATTGATGAAGGAGGGAACGAAGTCAAGGAAAAGGATAAAATTAACCAGGTTGCGGTTAACTACTTTAAGGGGCTGTACTCGGAGAATGGCCCTACTTGTCCGAACAACATCCAAAACCAGCTCCTGGACCACATCCAAACTGCTATTACTCTTGGTGATAATGACATGCTTACGAAGCAGGTCTCTGACAAGGAGGTCAAGACGGCGGTCTTCGCTATGGGAGCTTACAAAGCCCCCGGACTGGATGGATTTCCTCCGGCATTTTTTCAAGAATATTGGGAAATTGTGGGGAGTGATGTTACCAGGGCTGCTAGAGACTTCTTTAGGACTGGGCGCCTTCTCAGACAACATAATCAAACCTACATTGTGCTTGTCCCAAAGCATGACAATCCTACTTCTATGTTGGATTTCAGACCCATTAGCCTCTGTAATACCTTCTACAAGATCCTTACCAAGATCCTGATTGGCAGAATCAAGCCTCTTCTAGACAAGATTATCTGCACTACTCAGAAAGTTTTTGTGCCCGGTAGACAGATCCTGGATGCGGCCATTGCCACCCATGAAATTATCCATTCTATGGACAGAAGCAAGGTCCCAAGTATGGCCTTTAAACTGGATATCTCTAAAGCTTATGACAAAGTTAACTGGTCCTTTCTGCTTGAAATTCTTGCTAAAATGGGCTTTAATGAGAAGGTTATCCAAATTATACAAGAATGTACTCAAACTGTTAGCTTCTCTGTTCTTGTCAATGGCTCCCCTGGTGGCTATTTTATTCCGGAAAAGGGTCTTAGACAGGGAGACCCTCTCTCCCCCTACCTCTTTATTATGGTGAATGATGTGCTTAGCAGGAATCTATGTATGTTGTCTGCTACTGGAAGAATAAAAGGCATCAAACCTGCTTCTACACACCCTCAGGTGGTGTTAGAACAGTTTGTGGATGACACTTTCCTCTTTGGGTATTCTTCAGTGATTGAGGCCAGACAATGGAAACAAATCCTTGAAAGCTATGCTTGGACTTCTGGTCAGTGTATTAACTATCAAAAGAGCTGGTTGTTCTTCTTCAATACCCCCATGGAGTTACAAAATAAGGTGCTTCAAATTCTAGGGTGTCTGGTAGCTTTGCTCCCTTCTACCTACCTTGGCCTCCCCCTCACGGTCAAAGAGGTGTCCCAAGATTTCTGGAATTCCATCCTTGAAAGAACCCAGAGGAAACTTGCTGGTTGGAAGGGGAAGTTATTAAGCAATGTTGGCAAACTTCAGCTGGTGGCCTCCACTCTCCAAGGGATCCCTGTTTACTTCCTATCCCTCTTTAAAATCAGAAGCAAAATGGCTGATAAACTTGAAAGGATTCAGAGAACTTTTCTGTGGGCGGGGTCTGAAGAAAAGAGGAGGATTTTTCTTGTCAATTGGGACACTGTCTACCTCCCAAAAAGATTGGGTGGCCTGGGTCTCAGAAAAATAGGTCTAATGAATAAGTCCCTTACTACGAAGGTGGCATGGAAGCTCATAGAGGGAAAAGCGGATTGGTGCAGATTAATGGAAGCTAAGTACCTCCAAGAACATCCCTACGGGAGGATGTTCCACAACAGTGACCTCCCCAGTGGATCCAAACTCTAGATGAACATATGTAAATGTAAGTCCCTGCTGTCTAAAGGAGCTTTTTGGCAAATTGGAAATGGGAGATCCATCAGATTTTGGAATGACCATTGGATCATGAATCAACCTAACTTGGGCCACAGATTCAAATCCCTTATGAACTACCTCAGACCTAGCTTGGGTAATAGAGTCTCCAGCTACATCAATGGAGGAGACTGGATGGATATACCTAATTGGTTAAGGGACAGACCAGACCTGCAACACTTGGCCAAGGATTTCATGGAAAACCTAACTAATACCAGAATTTCAGGGCGTGATGACTCTATTATCTGTGCGCCCACCCAGGCTAGCACTTTCTCTGTTAAATCTGCCTACAACCTGCTTCTGAAGGAGGAGAGTAACCCAGGGGACTGGAAGAAGGTGTGGATCCCTCATCTCACACCAAAAATAATTTTTTTCTGGTGGACTCTAATGCACGGTAAGGTCCTAACCCAAGATAATCTCATCAAGAGAGGCTTCTCCATAGCAAACAGATGTGTCCTATGTAAGGAGGAAGAAACGGTAAACCACCTTTTCATCCACTGTGACTATGCTACCAGCATTTGGCAAGGGATTATCGGCAAATTGGGTATCTTGTGGGCCCTGGGCAGAGAAGTGCATTAATTTAACAATTGGAGATCCCCTTCCAATCACCCCTTGCTCCAACTCCTCTGGCGTATGTTTCGCCCTCACATATGCTGGACCATTTGGAAGGAAAAGAACAACAGGATTTTCAGAGAGAATAGTAACCAGCCTGAGACCTGTCTCCATATTGGAACTAAGCTCCTATGTGAGAATGCCAGGATGGCTAAATGGAAGCTCCCCTCCGGTCCTCCTGCTGCCTGGGAAGTTAGAATTGCTGGAAGCTGGAACCTCCTGGATGGGTTCTCTAGGTTTGACGATGCGAAAAGGATAGCTAGAAATGCTACCAGATGGACCGCCCCTCCCAGAGGAAGGACAAAATTAAACTTTGATGGAGTGGTAAATAATCTTGGTCATGGAAGGGGCGGTGTCCTGAGATATCACAATGGCACTTGCTTGCTGGCTTATGCTGGGCCTATTAATAACTACACTGTCACCCAGGCGGAAGGAACTGCACTTCTTTGGGGGATTAAATTCGCAAAACAAATGAACCTCAGACAGCTGGAAATCGAGGGGGATTCCAAAGTGGTTGTTGAGGCCGTCAAGAGTGGTGCTGGTGCAGGGTGGCATGCTAGACCTATCATTATGGAGATCTGCGAGCTTCTCAATAGCTTCCAGCGCACGACTATAGATCACACGTACACAGAGGGGAATTTGGTTGCTGACTCATTGGCAGCAATTGGCCTAAAACAAATCAAACTCAATAGTTGGATGGTGATTAGTGACTTACCTCCGGTGACTCAGCAACTCATCGTGGAAGAAATGAATATTACTGTTTAAATGTGCCAGGCTGTCATATTTATTACGATTCCTTAGTCGATCACGTGCTGGCGTGTTCGGGTGATTTTCGCGATTATGAAAAGGAGAACTCAAATTCCCATAAAGAATTATCATTACCTTTTGAACGTGTGGAGTAAGAGCTGTCCGAATCAAAGGGTTTCTTTGGCTATCCTTGGTATTAATGCTATTATTGCTATTAATGGCACCTGGAGATCTGTTAGATCTGGCGGTACAAAGCCCGTTTTCCAAAATTTTCAAGACCAGCATTTTATGTTTAAGCTTTCCTCGGAAAGGCTTTATGAAAACAAGTGGTTTTTTATGGCCTGCAAAAATGCTCGGCTCTTAGATTCCAAAGATATTCTGGCGCAGGAAGAGCAGACCCTTGAAATGGGAAGTAACATTCTCCGCATTGAACCTGATAACATCGACGAAGCTTTCACTTCAGATGCGTTGGTGACTCATTATTGCAAAGAAACTGGCATTTGGGGTTTCATGGAAAGAATGAAAGGTGGGCATGATGAGCGAATCTCCAAACAATTTGAGTCTTCCTGGAACAATAGGAGTGTCTTGGTTGGGAGCATCCACTTCCAGCTTAATGAAGAGGTCATAGCCAAGGCGACGGGGCTCTCTATGGTGGGGAGGAAATACAAAAAGACCAGTCGGACTACCGACCCTACTAGCCTCAAACAGTTTTTCAAGGACGGCGAGCTGCCGGTGAGAAAACATGGGGGATTCAACAGGGAGGAGCTGCTGGACTTCTGGCCAAAAATTTGTCTCATTGTGATGAAGTACTTCACGCTGGAAGGTAAGTTCACTGTGTCTTACAACTACCACTTACCGTTCCGGAATCATATTAGGAACAAGGATTTCATTTCCATACCTTTCTATCTTCTGCACTCCATAGAGAGTAATGTCCTTGATATTAAAAGCAACTTTGATAGAGCTATCCTCCATCAGGGCCTCCTCCTCTGTCTCTACCAGTTTCACAAAGCTATCTGCCCAGCACCCCAACCCCCTCTGATTATCCAAATGATGCCCCAGGAGGAGCCCCTGGCCAAAACTGAAAAGACCACCCATTCCTCCTCCCAGTCCATCCGTATCACCCAGGAGCCTGTGCTTGTTGAGAAAAAGGGCACAACCCGTAAAAAAGTGTTAAAAACCCTCTCAGTAGGAAGGAGGGTCAGGAGGAGTCATATGTCGCTGAGTCTGTGGAATACAAAGAGGGGATAGAGGCTGACAGCACTCCTGAGACTAATTATAGGCCCAAAAAATGAAAAATGATGGAGAGCCAGGTTAACCTGGAGGTGGACTTAAGTGGCTCGGGTCGCCGGAGGTGAAATAGAATTGCCAAGGAACAGTGTAAAATTAGGATGATGGACACGGCCTCTAAAGAGCTTTCCCTGTCTAAAAATGTCTCCCACTCCACTGAGTCCAAGAATGGTTCCTCGGATGGCTATATGAGTCCCCCTAGGACTGGTAACACTCCTCTGCCCAACCTCTAGCGTACCGTGGAAACCCCCAATAACCCTACCCCGCCCCCAAGTCCTCCTTAGGATCCTCAGGATAAGCCCCATACCTCGGCCATGGAGGACAAAAACAATTTTACAAGCACCCTCAAAAGGAGGTTCGCGAATTTGGACAAGGATATTGTGGATATTAAGAAGAATATGCAGGACCTGATGAACCATTGCATGAGGACCAACAAATTTTCCCTGAAGGTCATGCATGCTTTGGCTACGACCCTTTGTAATGTGCAAGAAAAGCTAGCGGGCGGCAGGCTGGAAGCAAACGAGGACAACAAAGATCTGTTCCTATTTCTGCAAGAGTGGGCGAGAACCCTGCTGTCTAAACAGCTGGGTGGGAAGAATTAATCTCTGGTGTCCATGTGTCGGTTAATTTTGGCTAGGCTTGGCCCTCGGATCCCTTGTTTTGCGGTTTGGGATAATGTTAGTTTTTATATTTTGTTGTCTAGCCCTGCGAGGCTTATAACTGATACTTTTTATGCTACTGTTCGTCTTAATTTCTCTGGTTTAATCCTATGGATTAGTACTGTGATTTATGTTTTTGATAGGGGAAGAGTTAGATTTGGTGACTATGCTGTTAAAAATGTTATACATACTTGACTAGTTCCATTAATATGCTGTTAATGTGCTACTAGTCCTTTGTTCCACGGGCCAGCACCCTCTTGATGCTTTATCTATCAAAAACATATTGTTGTGTTAATTTTTTCATGTCCATATTTATTTATCTTAATTTACATTTATTCAATTTTATTTTGTATTTACTCATCATTATGGTGACCTCACTTGCATATACTTCTTGTTGGAGTGATTAGTACAAACATCTAATTATTAAATTAATTGCGTCTTATAATTACTTTATTCACTTTAATTGCGTCTTATAATTACTTATAAACTTAGGTATTTTTTCAATTTATTAAATTAGGAAAATAATAACTTGAGTTGTCTCATTCATTATGATTGTGACACTTGGCATATACTAATTTAATCATGCATTAGGGTTTGTATCTAGGGTTTCATTCATCCTTTCACAAGGTTCTTGTTGAACATCCAAAATATTGTGAGGTGGGAGGGGGGTGAATAAATATTCCCTTTAAAACATTAAAACCTTTAAATAATCATCCACATAACATAATTAATTGTAGTAAAGAAGGGAAAACATAAATGGAAACACACGACACAGTACCAATATTTTTATGTCAAAACTCATAAGACATAACCACAAAGAGGGTTAACTCTATATCTCTTATAAATGGTTATAAAATATTATAGTAATGCTCACTGCACAACTCACTACCAGAGGTCTTACTACCCAAATAAGGATCACTACCAAAAGGGGCTCACTACCCAGAAATACAAAATATTTAAATTGTTATGATTGCATCTTATATATGCATGAAATACAATTTTGTTCAACCACAATATACAAATTCTGCACACTTCATCTAGTTTTGATCTATTATTTTGCACTTTGCATCTAATCAAAGTCATAGCCTCTGATCTTTATTATGTCACATATATTCGCATCATCAACTAGCTATTGTCTCAAAAGCTTATGTCAAATATATATCAATCTATGCATACACCAAGTCAGCTCCACACACTTTATTTATAAATGAGTCGGCCCCAAAATGCTTTACACATTTGTAAAGTCCCCATCTAGGAGATTGTAAATTTAAAATGTTTAACATGCATTACTAAATATCCAAATTAATCTAATTCAAGGCATTGATAATATTTCATAATACATTTGGTAATTAACATATTTAAGCTCAGATTCCTTATGTCTCTCCTAACTCAACCCTAAGGAGAGCGTGAATTTACTTGTCATAGGGCACTTGACACCATTACATTTTCTTGATTTACTCAACCTCTCCCTATACAACACCAACTATCAACTCACGGAGTTATAACAAGAGATTAAAGAATAGACTATGTATATATTAATAACTCACACACACACACACACACACACACACACATATATAATCACAGGTATATATAATTATAATTTTATTATTGTCTACAACTCTGATGATTATTATTATTATTTATACACTTACTATCTCTTATTATATATACCCCTTAATATCTATTATATTTATTTTAATTATTTCTTTGATTATTATCAATATATCTCTATAAATTCATTCCATAATCAATTACATCTATATATGTATTAATTATTTATTTACCATTATTTTAAAGTTATTTTATATTTAATTATATAATAATGTATTTCATAACATTATTAATATATTTTATAATCCATTATCTTATATATGAAATTCCTTATTTCATATAAGGATGTCAAATTCTTATTTATCTTATCCATGCAAGTAATAGAAAAAACTTAAAAGAGAATAAACTTACGTACCTTTTGTTGGAAAGTGACAATGCAAGCAATTGTTATTTTTGTCATTGATGTCAAACCTTTACTGGTGAGACTATTGTTATCTATTTGAGTACCATATCTATTGTTGATGAAGAAGACTTAACAAGAAGACCAAGTGAATGGTTGAGTTAAGGCAACTAAAAGGGTACTTGATCAATTGGCACTATGGCAAAGTAATTAGTTGTTTATCTTTCAAAGACAGTTTTTCTGGTTGTTCTGTGCCGAGCAAGTTTGGCTTGTGCCGAGCAAAGTTGCTTGTGCTGAGTAAAGTTGCTTGTGACGAGCAAAAAGTTGCTCAATGTCGAGCACCATTGAAATTGCCGAGTGGAAACAGTGATGTTGGCCGACTTACAGTAATTGGATTAATGATGAGATTTGAGA
>MU223285.1:558278-585438 GCA_018584345.1 Thuja plicata | reverse complement strand
TAGCATGTTACTGGTGGTTTTTCCCATATTGGGTTTCCACGTTAAATACTTGTGTCAACTTGTGTGAATGCTTATGGTGTGCTTTACTGTTATGTTACTACAAGCTAATTTCAATTGACAGTAAACTACATGATTAAAGTTGTTGATTTATGTTACTGCTGCCGAGTAGATCTGAAGTACAGAAAGTTTTTGTTTGCTACATCTAGACCTGAGGATAACTGATTCACCCCTCCCCTCTCAATTATTCTAAATTAATTCTAACACCTTTATGGTAAGGGAGATTCCTTATTAAGAGAGATTCCTTATTTCAAGTTATTTGACTTTTGCTTCTTTCCACGTGGTAATGTGTTGTTTCCTTATTCTCAATGTTTTTCTCCCTAAGTGTTGATTTTCTTTTCTTTTTTATTTTCTTCATGTTCCCCCTCTATTCTCAATTACCAATCATTCTTATACTTTCTTGGAGGGAATCGATTCATGAACGGATGCATCTATTTGTAAAGTGAGGTAACTCCTTAGAACTTTTAATTGATATCTTTTGTCCTTAAATAAGATCGTAGCCGCTTGTTAAGTATAATCGTTGCCTTTTAGTCATAAAACTAATTGATATTTTAAACATTTATCGTTGCATTGTTTTAGTCATATTTTTATCATTGACTTTCATTATTGAAACAAAATGTCATAAAAAACGCAACAATATACAATGGCTCTGCAACTTTCCCGCTCGAATAACTATTTTGAATTTTATCCATGGCAATTCTTACTGAGGGGAACCTCCTCCCCTATCCAGAGACCCTCTTTCGGCCTTTGTTTCCGACCTACACCCAACTGACTTTGACAGGGTCACGGTACAAGGTACTTTGGATTCCCTGCCCCTTTACCCTCCCAAGGTTGACTGGAAAGGTGTGTTGGTAGGGACCCCAACGGCTGATTTGGATTCCACTTTAGGTGTGGTCGTCTTTTTGGAGGAAGGAACGGAGATCAGTCTGCCAGACTCAATTGTTGAGAAAACTATGGCAGAACTAAACCTTGCATTGGTTGGGAGATTTTTCAACTTTCGGCCTACCATTGACATTGTTAGGAAATGGGTTGGAACCCAGTGGAAGCTTAAAGGGAGTGTGGTGGTTTCAGCTATGCCTGGAGGACTATTCCTTTTCAGGTTCATGGCTATTGAGGACCTTTCCTTTGTTTTATCTGGATCCTGGCTTTATGGTAAACACTTGCTCACTTTGGCTAAAAGGAAACCGGGCTTCGACCCCTTTGCTAAGCTCAGTAGAATGTCATCGGTCTGGGTTCGACTGCTGGGGATACCTCTCAAGTTCTGGGACGAGCAGGTCTTCAGGTGGATCGGTAACTCTTTTGGAGATTACATCTCTACGGATCTTGTAACTCTATTGAAATCTCGCCTTGTTTTTGCTCGTTTTGTGTTAATGTGGCAATCAATGAAACCAACTTCACGGTGCTAAAATCTAAGTTAGGAAAATGGACCCAAGCCATTGTCTATGAGAATTCTACCCTCTTCTGCCAGGCTTGCAACTCTAAAGGGCATACTAGGAAGGACTGCAAGGATCCTAGTAAGCCAAACCTAAAGCTAAAGCACATTGCCATTGAGGATACGACGACTGGAGAAAAGAGCCCCCCAATTGACTCGGGATGCTGATATAGAGACTGTTGATACGACATCTGGTTGCCCTCTTCAAAAGGACCATTGCATCTCTGAAACAGGGCTCCCTTAACCTACACCCTTTGTGAGAGAGGTAGTTCGCCCTGACACCATTGGGTTGGAAGATGGACAAATACCATCCACTAATGAGACTGTGCACTTCCCCTACACAAGCCTCACCTTGGTGCTAACCTAGGGAGAGATTAGTGTCATTGAACAACTACCTGCCAGTACCATGAAATCTGTAGTTCTCCCAGACGTGGAGGTGGTTCTTCTTAATCCCAGAATGGCAGGATCCCCAGTTGTTACTCTTGTTACCACGTCGGACCCTCAAGGACCCCCGAGGTGCGAGGAGTTGGACTAGCAAACTCAACAAAGGAAAACAAAGAATAAAAAAATTGAGGTTGGTGTGGAAACTAAGCTGGGCCAGCCCTCAGAAAGGGTTACAAGATAGAGAAGTATAACTAAGGAGATTGTTGCGGGAAGGCAACAGACCCTAGACATCAGCCAAAAAGATAAGAAATGATTGTTCTCTCTTGGAATATTCAGGGCTTGAAAAACCCCAGAAATAACTTGTTGTTAGGCAGTATATCTATGACTATAGGGTGGACATTCTTTTGCTCCAGGAAGTTAAGATGTCTTATGTGAATTTTAATGCTTTGGTGGGCCGACTATGGCCTAGGGCCAATTTTTTCTACTCTGAAGCACTTGAGGCTTCTAGAGGAATTGCAACGCTTTGGAATCCCTCCAAGATTAGGGGGGATGTTCTGAGCTTCTCCCAACACTACCTTGCAGTTTCTTTCACCTCTCCATTGACACTCTGGCATTGTTTTAATATTTATGCTCTCAACACTCGCCAGGGAAGAAGGGAGGTGTGGGAAGTGTTGAGCGTTGTTTTTACACAAGCTAACTTGCTAGGATCTCGAGATTTTATTTCCTCTCTTGAAAGAATAACGAGGTAATTCCTAAAGTTCTCCGGGGTCGGGTCACAACCTACTTGGTTACTCAGTTGAAGATAAATGTGAATGTTCACGAGGAGGCCTTTGCTGGTACATTGAAGACATCAAACTGCAATATAAATTTAGTATTTTTTGGTATTTTCCATTTTAACAAGATTGGTGTTTTGAAATAAAAATGCAATTTTGCATTTTCAAGATGATTCCTTTCAGATTTAAGACAGAATTCAAAGGAGCAAGGTAACAAGAAATAAAGCAAATTAATGAAACGAAATCCTACGGACATAAACTACTGTAAACCCTTTCTTGCGAATTGAATGATGGAGAGATTTGGAACAAATCCAAGAGGTATAAATCAGACAAAGTTGCAATTCTATACCCAATAGATGCAAGCGTTTGGAGAGAAGATGAATTCACTCGTGCAAGATATTCAAAATCTATCAAATCGTGAAGCCACCAAGATGTGCGCACCCACGAGACGGATTTATCGTTAAGCCCAATAGGCGATCCCTTCCACGCATTCGTCACATCAAGGTAGATAGACAACAACAAACTCCAACTAAGGTAAACGCGAATTCAAAACACAAAAAAATAAAAGGCTCTTTGAAAATAATGAACTATGTATGCACACATTCACCAATTTTGCATAAATGGCAGCAATTAACACACCACGAATGAAGCACCAAATGTATATCATTATTGGATTAAGAATCCGACCCTATTACATTGCTTTTTATTACAATATATAGAGTTCTCATATACAAACTCTGAATGCCGAAATTAGGACATCAGAGAGTCTAAATTTATGAAAATAAACTAAAACTAAAACTTTGTTGAATGAAAACTACTGCTAACTAATACTAAACAACTTGCATGGATTTTAAATCCATTTACAATCAGTTTGTCCATGCAAGAGGGATCAAACTCGTCAAGAAAAGAAAGAGAAAGAAGATAGGGTTTCTTCTGAGAACTTGGAGTCTTCTTCTTGATTCTTGGAGTTCTTGGAATCTTCATTAGGAGGTTCTTCTTGCGGTGGGAACTGATAGGGGACCCTTAGTCCTTCCAAAACGAACTCAAGTTAAGCATCAATCTGATCTGGAGTTCAAATGCCATGCAAAAAGGTGATCTCGCTGGAAACATTCAGAATTTCGGCCCTGACCTCTACTCCGAAGTTTTTAAGTACTAAAAAATGGTTAAGTGTCAAACTGACTCTGGAGGTCTGAAATCTTTGGTGCTTTCAGAGGCCGAAAGGCCGAAAAGATCGAAAGGCCGAAATGCTTTGAAGGCCGAAAAGGCCGAAAACTTGGGAGGCCGAAAGGCCGAAGACTTGGGAGGTCGAAAGGCCGAAAATTGGATAACCCGATGGGGCTGAAAGTCCGAAAGGCCGAAAACTGAACTTAGCCTTTGCAGAAAAAAGGCCAAGTGCTGAAAACTGTCTTCTCTAAAGTGTTAAAGAGGTCCGAGGAGTTAGTTGGGGAAGACTTTTGGATGTGCAGCCCGGAGCCTCTGTATGACTTCTTGCACTTCCTCGTAGTTTACCTTTTTCCTCTTCACCTTATTGACCTTTCCTTCTTGCTTCTCTTTAACTATAGTCAATTCGAAAGCAAAGAACTAGATCTCCTCTTCATGTTCTGACATCCTTAACATCTCTTCTTTTGAATAGAACAGTTGTTGTAAGGCCTCCTTGGTATTGATACTTGCTAGAATATCCTTGAACTGTTGGACCACTTCTTTTGATGGTCGTAAGATATGTTTATCTTCATCTCGGTATAAGTCGAGGCCAATTCCTATGAAGAAAACATCTATTTCTTCTACCCACTCCAAGACCTCCTTCTCGAAGTTGTCGAGCTCTTCACCCTCATATATCTTTACCAAGATCTAGAAACGTTGTTTCCTGATTATTTCTAGGTCTTGGAGGGTGGCTTGCCATTTGTTTATCTCAGAGTCTAAGCCCCCTTCATTCTCCATCATGTCTATTAAATTTGTAGCTTCGATCAAAATGACCCTGTAAGGTTTAAACACCCGTTTGATGGCCTCTTCTCCATACTGCTCGAAGTCACCTTTCCAATATGCACTTGCTTGGATAAAGGACGGGGTCAAACCTGCTGGCAAGTTTGGGGTGTTCTTTTTTTCTAATATCGCCTGTAATGAGGCCTCCGAGCAACTGGGATCAATAGGACCAACCATTTTGTGAATAAACTTCTTCAAAGCTTCATTCTGTTCTGTCAAGGATTTTATGGTTTCCTCATCCTTGCTCATGAACCCTAGAACATGCTTAAGGCCTAAGGCTGCCAATGTTTTGCTCCCTTCCCTTGTGCGTTCCCCCAAATCTACCTCTTCAAATGTGTAATCTTCTGGGTTCGCTTGTATCCGAGAGGTGATAGTAGAAGGAATTGCAACTTGTGCCTTCCAGCGACCCCTAGTATCTTGGGTAACATAGGATATAGTCCTTGCGGGTACAATGACCTCTATTTGGTGGAAGGCCTGCCCCACAGACGTCATGCTTGTATCTTCCCCCTCTTCCTCATCTGTATAAGTCCTCTTTCTAAACTGAATCTCTTTAGTGAGCTAGGTGGGTTTACTAAATGCGGTGACAAGCTCATATGGGGCAACATGGAGGACTGAAGCTAGGTTTTGGGATCCCGGGGTTACCTCTTTCTCTGACTTTTCCTCTTGTTCCCTTCCTTGTTCACCTTCTCCCTCATTCATTCCTTCTCCTTGTGCTTTTCCT
This sequence comes from Thuja plicata, assembly GCA_018584345.1. Taxonomy (NCBI): domain Eukaryota; kingdom Viridiplantae; phylum Streptophyta; class Pinopsida; order Cupressales; family Cupressaceae; genus Thuja; species Thuja plicata. Next base: position 580,091 of record MU223285.1, on the reverse strand, counting down.
TCTTCCCTTTCCTCTTCTACCTTTTCTTCTTCTGCTGCCCCGTCCTGTCTTTCCTTGTCTTGGTTTTTATCTCCTGAGGAGCTAATCAACACTTTCGTATTAAGACCGGTCATGGGTTCCAGTGTGGTTCTAAAAGGCGACACGATTTCTGCACTTACTGACCCTCCAGCGGTTGGGATGCAGCAAGGAAAAGAAACTGATGGTGGTGGAGTAGGTGTAGCAAGAGTTGGAATGGGAGGTGGGAGAGTATTAGTTGGAGGCGGAGTTGGTGTTGGAGCTGGGAGAGATGATGGTGGAGTAGGAATTGGAGGCGCGAGAGTAGTTGGTGGAGTGGGAATGTGAGGCGGTGGAGTGGTAGCGGGAGTTTCTCCTATCGCTTTATCCCCTATTATGTCTTGGGTTGTTGGGGCATCTTGATTTCCAGGCCCTTGGTCTGTGTTGGAGCTTACCTCAGTGATAGGCACGTTTGGCATTGGATTGGTGAACTGAGAGGGAGGTGGAGTGAGGGTCACCTAGGGCTGGGAGAGTGATGGAGCTCTCATGTCATACCCTGTTGTATAATCTGGTGTGTCTTGCCCTGGGTCTGAAAAGCCCTCTAGACCTTCAAAGTCAGACATCTAGAACTCATCTGATCCTAAGGCCTCCAAGGGATTATCTTGTTCTTTGGGATCCTCTTGATGTTTCCTAGTAGTCTCCTTCTCTTTTCTCTTCTGAGATATTGTCCTTTTGATTAGAGGTACTTCTTCTCCTTCTTCTTCTGGCTCCTCTTGTACAGTTTCCAATTGTGGAGACACAAAAGTTCTCTTCCTTTTATACATTTTCTTCCCCTTTTCGGTGGTACGAGATTGTCCAAAAATGGATGGCCCTTCATCCGGCGAAGCCTGTGATGAACCTGCTGGAGGATCTATCTGCCCAGTCATTCTAGTCTTGGGAGCCTTGTGCCTTGGGTTCGAGCTGTACTCTACCGCACGTTCGTGGCAATAGACTGTGCTTGGTTTCTATGGTGGTGCCTTCTTGTACTTGGGCACGGTAGATTTCTCTCCGCGTTGCTTATCCGTCTTATGGGGTGGATCCATCAATGTCTTTACCGGGATTGGATCCATCTTATGAGGCCTTTTGATCCATGTTTCAGTCGTTCGGAGCACATGCCTGGCTCGGAACTCAATATCATCATTCTCATCCTTGTCAATTTCTGCATTCATGATGGGTCTGTTATATATTTTATCTGTAGTGTGAATGGCCTCCATCACTTCATCTGAATCATATTCCCAAACCTTTGGGGGAATTGGGGCCTTCAAAGCATGTTGTGCAAGGGTAAGGGACATCCTGCAATAGTCCCTGATTCTAACCTCGTGATCATCCACACAGTTTATCCAATGGTCTTCAAGATGTGGTTCATGGATGTAGAACTTGCCAATGATATGGTTGTATGTGCCAATGGGATCAAAATGGGGTTGGACCGTCTTATACAGCTAGAGTGGACAATTGTCCTATTCGAAGGCCAAGGACTTGCAAACCTTCATGTTTGTTAGGGTATATGGGCCCAAAGAAATAGGGAAATACCAGCAGTGCTTCTTGTGTTTTATGTGTTCGTAGGCATCTGCTAGCTGCCTGGCCATCTCTATAGTGATTACCCAATCAGACGGATACTTGGGCAGCTTCTTTGATTTTAAAGTGGAACCTGCTACCCGGATGTATGTGAATGTTCTAAATTGTATATAATAGGCCCCAATGACCCTAACCTTGGCAGCTGCTTCTTCTGACATCCTCTTCGTGAAATCACCCTCGATGGATCGGATGATGGCGAAGATGAAGGCATCATTGACTATCATGTAGTCAAGGCTATCCTCTGGCATGTTTTCCCTCTTCATTAGCTGTGGATATACAATGTGGGGCCACGCATTTGGATCATTTATGCTCCCCCTCTTGGTGAGCCTTGGGTAGTCTGCCTGTGCTACCAATAAGTATACTATGTAGGTACTCATGTAGAATTTGGGATTATGTTTCACTGCAATCAGCTGTTCGTTCAACCTGTCACTGATGATGGTGCCCCAATCGAACCTAGCCTTACGGCCTCTGATCTTTTCTATAAGGAGGATCATCCAATCTTCAAGTTGGATGGACTGGGGTAGTCCATACACCCTGCTCAGTAATGTCACTGCCGCTTGGATATCATCCTTCATATACCCCCTCCTGAGGTCTATTTTGTCCAATTTGTTTTTTTGCAAGGGGTTGTTTGAGGTAGTTGTCGTTGACGCTCTCATATGCTTCTTCTCCTTTGTTTCGGAACCATCCGTTTCCGTTTTCGATGAAGTCATAGAACTTGTCTATGCCTTTATGAAGGTGGAAGACCTCTTCAATGATATCTGGTCTAATGTCTAGTACCACCTGTCCCTCTGTGTTTTGGACCACCCTTTTATCTAGATTGTAGTGGTTTGCCAAGGTCATGATTATCTCGTATGATGTGACAGCCAATGGGTGGGCTGCTGTGTTGACTAGGTCGGACAGGACTAGTGAGGTGCAGTCCTCAGTTCTCCCTACTGGTTGGGAACATCTTGTCAGGAACTAATCCCAATCCACGTTTCCGATGTTAGTATTGGTGATCTCAATGTATTTGTTCCCGATCTTCGAAGGGGGGTTATTCCCCTTGTATAGGTACTTCATTGATGACAGTCCATTTCTCAGGCATTCCTGCAAGGAAGGTGCAAGTATCAGTGTTTTATTGAAAAGGGAAACTAAAAGAGAAGGAAAGCGACTAAGCCAGGAAAACAAAAGTAGAAAAGGTCTTCAAACAGCCGGAAATGCATATTTCGCACTTTCGGCCCTTTCGGGCTTTCGGACGCTGAAAACTAGTTAGGGGGCCAAAAAGGCCAAAAACGCGAAAGAGCAGTCGTCGAGGAACGAAAACTTTCAGACTTTTGGGGTGCAAAAGTCTGAAATGCGTCTTTCGATTCCAAAAGTCCAAACAGGATATCGGACTCCGAAAGTCCGAAATCCACAAGGCATACAACATCTATGGAGATTCGTACTTGTCGGCGTTTCGGATGTCTCAGAGGTCCGAAACACCAAAAAGGCCGAATCTCCAAGGAGCACTTGGGCGACAAAGACCCGACCCGGATTTTGGCCTTTCGGAGGCCGAAAACCTGCGACAAAGGTCGCGACAGAAAAAGAAAAAATAGAAAACCCAAAGGGGCAAACACAAATAACGACAAGGACTAACGAGACGAGGAGAGGCCTCCCCGGCGAGGCCAAGGGCATAAAGAAAACCCTAAGGATTTGGGGGGGGTGCACTGGACCAAACAAACACCCAAAATGCAAAAGAAAACCCAAACCTAACAGTGAAAGAAAAGAAAAAAGGCGAGCAAACCTACCTCTCAAGAACTAGGAGTGGAAGACGGAAGCAAGAGGCCGCAGGTGCAGAGCAATAAACCAATAGGAGTGAGATCGACGAAATGGTGAAGTCGCAAGCAGCACAGAAGACATCGGAGAACAAAATGAAAAGTGAAAGTCATTTAGGGCCTCAAGCCATTATATAGCTCGCGGAGGACGTCAGCACTTTTCGGTTTTTCAGCATCTGAAACACCGAAAAGTCCGTAGGTAGACACTTTTGGCCTTTCGGTGGTTTCGGAGGCCGAAATCACCGAAAGGGCAGAGCTTCGGCCATTTCGGAATTTTTGAGGACTTTAGGTCCTCCAAAACGCCGAAAGGGCGAAAAGACCAAAAAAGTGTCTTGACTTTGCTCAACAGGCTCATAATGAGACCCACTTGCGAGGAACCGGGAAAGGGGGCAGACTCAAAAAACCAAAAGACAGAAAAAAAAGGGGGGTCCCCATGGTTAGAGGACCAAAATGGGGTGTGTGTTGTGGACCCACAACAGGAAGAGCCGATGGCCTCCTTCCTTTCCCTTCAAGATTCTAAATTCTTGGTGGCTGGTGACTTCAATTCCCCCTGTTCTTCTGAGAAATGCGGAGGTCTTATGGACTACACTGACAGCATGGGGGACTTCTCTAGCTTTGTTTGTCTTAATGGCCTTTATGATATTGAGCTAAGGGGCAACCCCTTCACCTAGACTAACAACAAGAAAGGTACTCACCTTATCCAGGTTCGCCTTGACTGGGTCTTTGTTTCCTCTTCCTGGGACCTGGGGTCTGCTTCTTTGTTTGTTGCTCTCCCTAGGACTACTTCGGATCACAATGATCTCCTACTTAAATGGATGGATGTGCTATATCCCTACCCTGCCCCTTTCAAATATGAAATAATGTGGGCCTCCCACCCTAGCTTCCGTGAAATTTGTTTGCACTGGTGGTCTACCCCGGTGTAGGGCACGATGATGTTCCGAGTTGCTTCCAAGCTTGAGCTTATCAGAGGCGTTGTCAAAGGTTGGAATAAAACCACTTTTGGAGACATTTTTAAAACTAAGAGGTGCTTTTTGGAAAACTTGAAGACCTCCAAGGACAAATGACCACTGGCAATCTCTCGCACGAGTTCCACATTGAAGAGGAAACTACTAGGAAGTGTTGGAAGAATGTCTTAGCCAATGAAGAAGTCTTCTGGAAACAGAAATCCAGGGTCCTATGGGCAAAGAGGGGGACCGCAACACCGCCTTCTTCCATCATTCTACTTGTAAACACAAGAAGAGGAATTCTATCAGCACTCTTAGAGACTAGTTGGGAATGGATATTTCTTACCCTATTCATCTTGGCAATTTGGCTACTGATTACTTCACCCAAACTTTTTAGACTCTGACCTGGGCAACCTGGATGACTTGCAGGATCAGCTAATCTCCCACCTTCCTAGGGTGGTTACGGAGTCTGATAATGACACCCTCCTCTCCAGGGTCACTGATGATGAGCTCCGCAAGGTTGTGATTTCTATGGGAGCCTACAAGGCTCCTAGTATGGATGGTTTCCCCCCCGGCTTTCTTCCAGGAATTTTGGGACATTGTGGGGCCAGATATTGTGACGAGGGTTTCTTAGGACTTATTCAGGACCGAGAAAATCCTTAAGCAACTCAATGATAACTATATTTTTTTGGTCCCCAAATGTGACGAACCTAGAGCTATGGAGGATTTCAAGCCTATAAGTCTGTGTGACACCCTCTACAAGGTCTTCTCTAAGATTATGGTTAATCGTATCAAACCTCTGCTCAGTAAGATTGTTAGTCCTAACCAAAAGGGATTTCTCCCTAGTAGGCATATCATGGATGCGGTCATCACTACCTACGAGATCCTGCACTCCATTGACCAAACCAAGGCTGTGGGGATGGCTTTTAAACTTGATATTTCTAAGGCCTATGACAAGGTCAATTGGATCTTCCTATAGAAGGTGTTTGATTCTTTTGGCTTCTCTCAAGATTTCATTGTTTTTATCAGGGCTTGTGTGGAGACTGTCAGATTCTCGGTGATGTTGAATGGCAAACCTGGTGCTAAATTCGCCCCAAGAAAAGGTCAATGCTAGGGGACCCCCTATCCCCTTACCTCTTCAGCCTTCTGGCTGAAGATCCTCATGCGCAACATGATGCAATTGGCTCAATCAAGGAGAATCGAGGGGATTAAACCGACCACTACCCTCCCCCCTCGGTCTTGCAGCAGTTCATGGATGACACCTTCTTTGGAGTCTCTTCGGTGAGGGAAGCTCGTATGTGGAAATTGTTGCTCAATGATTATGCTACTGCTTCTGGTCAGCACATCAACTACCAAAAAAGCAGGATGTTCTTCTTTAACACAGATCTTTCTATCCAGGACAAATTTCTACAAATTTTAGGATGTCGGGCTGATGCTCTTCCTGTTACCTACCTTGGGCTTCCCCTAACTATCAAAGATGTGAAGAATGATTTCTGGAATACCAATCCTGAACGAACCCAAAGGAAACTTATGGGTTGGAAGGGAAAGCTCCTCAGCAGTGCTGGTAAACTCCAACTCCTTGTTGCATCTTTACAAGGCATCTCTGTGTATTTTCTGTCTATTTTCAAACTATCGGGTTTTACAACTGATAAACTTGAAAAAATCCAATGCACCTTCCTTTGGTCTAGCTGTGAGGAAAAGAAGAGACTCCCTCTCATCAGTTGGGATAAGGCCTGTCTTCCTAAAGACCTGGGTGGCCTGGGACAGGAAAATTCTGAACCTCAATAGAGCTTTGTTGTCTAAGGTGGCCTGGCCCATGATCTTGGGTTCCTTAGAATGGTGCAAAATTATGGAGGCCAAATACCTAGATTGTGGCTGCTTCTGCAAACTCTTTATGGAGCATGGTCACCCCCAAGGATCCAAAATTTGGAATAGCATCCTCAATTGCAAGAATACTCTGGACAAGGGGGTCATTTGGCAATTGGGTTATGGTGAGGACATCCATTTTTGGGTGGATCCTTGGCTGCCTGACATCACTCTAGGGTCCTCAAGATTCTCTCAATTGAGGAATATTATATCCCTCGGAATTGGTTCCCTGGTCTCCAACTATATCAATGATGGAAAATGGAAGGATCTCCTCCCTCATCTATAGGACAGACCTGACCTTGTCACTCTTGCCACCAAGCTTAGTGAGTTGCTGCACAATGCCCGCGTTACTATAGTTGACCAACCCGATAGAATTCTATGGGGGCGCACCCAACATGGGGGATTTTTTGTCAAATATGCCTATAATCTGCTAATCAAGGAGGTTGTTGACACCTCGTGCTGGAAGAAGGTTTGGCGATCACAACTAATCCCTAAGGTGAACTTCTTCTGGTGGATTGTGCTCCATGGTAAAATCCTTACCCTCGACAACCTGATCAAAAGGGGCTTCAACCTTGCTAATAGATGTTGTCTATGGAAAAAGGAGGAGGAAAATATCAATCACATCTTACTGCACTGTGAGTTTGCTTCGGAGGTCTGGCAACTGATCATCCCTCGTCTTAACCTCTACTGGGCTTCTAATAGGGACATCCAATAGTGGGCTAACATTTGGCATTCTCCCTCCCAACACCCTTTGATTAAACTTCTGTGGAACCAAATCCCTCCTATCTTCTGTTGGGTTCTATGGAAGGAACATAATAACAGGATCTTCAGGCAAAAAGAGCTCTCCCCAACCTAGGTCTTCCACCTTGGGCTCAAGTTGCTGCAGGATAATTTGATGGTGTCCAACTGGAGGAGCCCAACCTTCCCCCCCTCGGAATTTGATTGCAGGCTTGCTAAAACTTGGGGGATTGGGAAAGGCTTCAATAGATATGAAAACAAAAAATTTAACATTAGAAAGGCTACTATTTGGTCTCCACCGGAGCCTATCGGGCACAAACTTAATTTTGATGGTCCCTCTTGTAGAGGGTTGCACGCTGGAGGTGGTATCATTCGGGACCATGGGGGAAGCTTGGTGGCTGTTTTTGATGGTCCCCTTCACAACCACACTGTTAACCAGGCTAAGGATATGGCCCTCCTTTGGGACCTTAAATTTGCTATAAGCCTGGGTTGAACAAACCTTGAAATTGAGGGGGACTCCAAAATCATCACTGATGTTGTGCATAGCAAATCTAAGGCAGGTTAGAAAGTGGATCCCATTCTATCGGATATCAGAGGCTTAATTGGCAGACTTAACATGGTCAATATTAGGCACATTTACAAGGAAGGTAACTCTGTTGTGGAATTCATGGTTGCAGCTGGTCTGTTGCTCGACGGGCTACAATGTTGGAGGGCTGCTAGTCAGCTTCCCAAGTCTACTCAGGACCTGCTTGGATGGGAAATGAGTGATGTCACCAATGACCATCATGATGTTTGAAAACCGGTTGTGGGTTTGGGTGCCAAAGGCTGGGCACACTTCCTCGTACTCTCTTGCCTCTTACACCAGTTTTGTTTAGCTATGCCACATGGCATACGATGAAGGTTTCTTATTTTTAACTTGGAGATTAACATGGCCCAACTCCATTATGTTACCTTTTTGTGCCATTATTTCATTAAATGGCTTCTGTGGCAAGTGTGATTTACAGAGGATTGTCATAGATTTGAGGCGGATTTTATTGATGGCTTTCACAAATTACGTCATTCCCACGTGTTTGCTCGCCTTGCAACTCTGGCAGTGATTTATGATGCGCAGAGTAGTTATATCCTAATTATGGGTTTTTTTGTGGCACGATTACTTCTAAGCTAAGCCACGGTTTTTACCTCACCATTTTTCGCACCTACTTGGCGATTCACCAGTGTTTTAGTAAGAGTGGGTTATCTCACTTTTTACACAGCAACTCTGTGGTTATGCACGACATTTCTTCGGTAAGTCACATTTTCTGTGGGTGGGTGCCCTTGTTGTTTTATCTCTACGGCCTGGAAATGGGAGGAGACAAACACAGAGTGCAGCTAGACAAGATTGAGGAGGAATTTTCCTCCGACCCGATGATCATGTACTTTTGCAAACAAGGTGGGATCCTTTCGTTCATGAAGAATTTGACGGGTCATGACGAGATGGTCTCCAAGCAATTTGCGAGAACCTGGAACGAGAGGATGGTTACTATTAATGGCATCTTGTTTGAGATCAATGAGGAAGTCATCGGCAAAGCCACGGACATGCCTACCACTGGTCAAAAATAGAAAAAGACTGCCAAAACCCACGCAAAAATGAACTTTGTTCAGTTTTTTAGAACTCCTGAGGAGAGCCCTGTTTCTAAAAATGGGGGTTACAGTATTTCAGACCTCCCAAAATTCTGACCGAAAATGTGCAAATTGGTCATCAAATACTTCACACTAGAGCGATGATATGGTACCTTTTATAACTACCATCGGCCTTTCTTAAACCATCTAAGGCATAAAATCTTGATTTTCTTTCCGTTTTATCTTTAACATTCCATGGAAAGCAATGTTGCAGATGTGGTTGAAGCCATCTCTCTGGGTAAAAAATAAGTTATCCTCTACTAGGGGCTGATTCTGAGGTTATATAACTTCCATCGTGCCCTCTGCCCTCCTCCCTTTGCTGTGGTGACTTACCAACCGCCCCCTTCGCCCTCAATTTCTTTGAACAAAGGCTTTCCCACGCCTTCTGGTTCGATGGGTTGTTCCACTCCTGCTGCTAGCCATAAGTCCTCGGAAACTCACCCCACCCCTGACTCTTTGGTTGGTTCTAAGCATGACCTTACCCCTGATAATTTCAACCTGCGACCCACCAAAAATAGTAAAAGGATTCTTATTAACCTTGAAACCACTGAGTCTGTTGACCCCCACCCTGGCCAAACCCGCCACTCCACCCGCCTGGCGAAGGAAAAGGGTAAGAGAGCCATGAAAGATTTGTAAGACCAAGAAGATGCCTCAGTTGGCTCACACAGCCAAGATGATGTTGAGAATATCCCACACCCAATGGAGGATGAAGATAATAAACTGAACACCACGGCTGAGGAGGTTAAAGAAAATATTGTCCCCACTGCTAAGGGTGCTAATATGGCTAAGGGTGCTAAAATTGCCACTAGTGGTTTGGTGGGCAAATTCAAACACCAAATTGCCCATTTGGAGAAATCTGTGGCCCAGCTCAAAGTGGATATAGAAAGTACCAACAGGAGGCTGCTGGATGTCAACAAATTTGCCCTTAAGGTCATGCATGCCTCTTCAACCACTCTTTGTTTGTTGAATGAGAAGGCTTCGGATGTACAGGTGCTGGAGGAGGATAACTCCCGGGAACTCTTCAAGTTCATGAAGAGTGGGCTGACTTGTTGCTGTCAAAGTGCTTATGGGACGGGAAATGACTTTCCTGCTGGTTCCTAGGGATGCTTTGGACAAGCCTTTTGGTTGGGCTGCTTTTTTATTATAGTTTTAATTTTAAGACTTTAATGTTGGTTATTAGCCCTACGTGGCTTGTTTTAATTATGCTTAAACTTTATACTCTCCGCTCATTGGTTTTTGGAACTAAGCACTCGTGGTGGGACTATAGTTTGTTATTTTGGTTTTTGATAGAGGTAGATGACTGTTAACTGTTTGACTACACGCTAGGTTGGATTACTTTATTGTTAATTCTCCTCTAGTGTGCTGATATTGTACCTCGGGCCAGCACCCTCTTGTTGTTGCTTATTTCAAAAACAAAATGTCATTAATCCATATATCATTATTTCGACAAGATTTAATTCTCAAAAATCTCATTTGGATTAATGCTTAACATTATCATTATTTATCATAATAATATAACATTATTTATTTATGTATAGTATTATATATTTCTTATTAATGACATTATGATATATCATTATTGTTGATTATTAACATAGTGATATAATATTATTTATTTATGTAATTTATTTAATAACAAATATATTAATTCATATCAAAATTTAAGTAAGAACTTAATTACAAAAGAAATTTATACATGCGGTCATATGCCAATCATGGCTCATGACAGGCCGCCCCTCCCAAAATTGCTTTCCCTCAAGCAATTATTATCATAGGTATCTATCATAAGTTCTTCCCTTATATATAAGCGAATTATGAAACTATAATGGTGTTTGAATCAAAACCATCATGGTTACAAGCATTGTTACTCTAACTTGTTCTAGATCAATCAAAACTAAGGCCATACATCTGAAAATATGAAATACATATACGAAGACACAAAGCATACACATTAATGCATGAAGACACAAAGCATACACAGTAATGCATGAAGATACGAAGCATACATATTAATGCATGAAAACATGAAGTATACACATTAATGCATGAAAACAAGAAGTATACAAAGAGTATATACATAATACACACATTGTTAGGTTCATTCTTATTGATTAGAAAACAAAGAATGCTAAATACATCTTTCATAATCAACCATGATTTAGCTTGGTAGGAAAGCCTTTAAAGGATGCCTGTAAACTGCTTAGCCCAAATAAGCCCAAGAGTGCACAGCGTCCCACTATGACAACTCACCTCTTGGCCAATAAGAGGCAGGAATGTCTCACTATGACAATTCCATCCCTTGGGGTGGCCTACTTAGCTTGGGGCAGCCGATAAACTGCAATTCCCTAACTTACTTCCTCCATTCATTCTGATTGATTGTGAGCTAAGACATATATACATTATCAAGGTCATTTATTTAATATTTCTATTTCCCTTAAGGTCATTAAGATCATTTAATATTTTATCTTTCTACCCTATAGGATGGCAGGATCAGGCTCTAATACCAATTGTAATGTCCCCATCTAGGAGGTTGTAAATTTAAAATGTTTAACATGCATTACTAAATATCCAAATCAATCTAATTCAAGGCAATGATAATATTTCATAATACATTTGGTAATTAACATATTTAAGCCCAGATTCCTTATGTCTCTCCTACCTAAACTCTAAGGAGAGCGTGGATTTATTTGTCATAGAGCGCTTGACACCAGTACATTCTCTGGATTTACTCTGCCTCTCCCTACACAACACCAACTATCAACTCTCGAGGCTATAACAAGAGATTAAAGAATAGGCTATGTATATATTAATAACTCATATATATATATATATATATATATATATAATTCTAATCACAGATATATATATATATAATTCTACTTTTATTATTGTCTAGAACTCTAATGATTATTATTATTATTTATACACTTACTATCTCTTAATATATATATGCCTTAATATATATTATTATTTATTATAACTATTTCTTTGATTATTATTCATATATCTCTATAAATTCATTCCATAATCAATTATATATATATATATAACATTATTTTAAAGTTATTTTATATTCATTTATATAATAATTTATTTCATTATATTATTAATATATTTTATAATTCATGAATTTTTTTTATTTCGTATAAGGGTGTCAAATTCTTATTTATCTTATCCATTCAAGTAATGACATAAACTCAAAAGAAAATAAACTTACGTACCTTTATGGTAAGGGAGATTCCTTATTTCAAGTTATTTGACTCTTGCTTCTTTCCACGTGGTAATGTGTTTTTTCCTTATTCTCAATGTTTTTCGCCCTAAGTGCTGATTTTCTTTTCTTTCTTAATTTTTTCATGTTCCCCCTCTATTGTCAATTCTCAATCATTTTTATACTTTCTTGGAGGGAATCGATTCATGAACGGGAGCATCTATTTGTAAAGTGAGGTAACTCCTAAGAACTTTTAATTGATATATTTTGTCCTTAAATAAGATCATAGCCCCTTGTTAAGTATAATCGTTGCCTTTTAGTCATTAAACTAATTGATATTTTAAACATTTATCGCTGCATTATTTAAGTCATATTTTTATCACTGACTTTCATTACTGAAACAAAATGCCACTAATCCATATACATTGTTTCGACAAGATTTAATTTTCAAAAATCTCCTTTGGATTAATCTTAACATTATCATTATTTATCATAATAATATAACATTATTTATTTATGTATGGTATTATATATTCCTTATTAATGACATTATCATATATCATTATTGTTGATTATTAACATAGTGATATAATATTATTCATTTATGTAATTTATTTAATAACAAATATATTAATTCATATAAAAATTTAAGTAAGAACTTAATTACAAAAGCGATTTATACATGCATTCATATGCCAATCATGGCTCATGACAACATTATCTCCCAAAAATGCTTCACACGTATCATCCAACTAAGTGGACCAAGACATAATAAAAAATGTCACTAGTTGGAATTCACACATTACATTCAATCCTTAATCATACTTTGAAACCGCATAGCAAAATGTTATCACCAAATGAATTGTGAACCACTTGATCAAACTGTCATGTACTAGAGAAACAAAGTATCTGTCAGACAAAGTTTCTAGATCTTGTATCTTCCACTCCATATAATATTATCATGTGAAAACTTGAATATCCATATAACCTTTATCAATAAACTTACTATCAAACCCGTATGGCTATATTTCTAATCACAGAGGAGTGCAAACCAAAACAAAACCACAGAGTCTATCAAAACTGTCATAACTCATGTTGCTAGGGAAATCATGACACCAATGACAACATTCCAATATTCTCCCCATTTTTCATTGATGGCAACATGCACAAAATTGTCACCATATATTGCATATATTTATTAACACATATATCTCCATATATCTCCCCCTTTGACATCAAGGGAAAAGGGTGCATACAAAAAGGTGTAATACTAGTGAAAACTAAATACAATGCTCCCCTTAAGTAAAATACAAAAGCATTCTATACAACTAGAAAATTACATACTTCTGCAAGAAACTTTTTTGTCAATCGAAGGATGTTAACCCTTTAATCTTTTGCAAATGTGATTTATAGGTGTCCTTATTACCATCCCATCCATGTACTATGTCTTCAAGAAATTTTTTATGAATGTCTAATGTTTTCAATGTGCTTTCTCCTTCTTCAATGGTTGTAGGAACCGGATTAGATTGATCAATCTGTTGTGCTTTAATGGGGGCATGAGAAACTAAGGATCCATTTTCATTGATTGATTAAATCCCCCAGATGTGTAAGAGGTAAAATAATGTTCTCTTTGTTGTTACATCTCAAAGAATCTTTTATGCAACTCCTCAATGCTAGTTCAAGTGGATCCAGCCAGATCAAGTTCTAGATCTAAGTTATGATACACTGCATTGATTTGATACTCAATGGAGTCTACCCCCTACCTTATATTTTATTGTCCTTAGGCCATTGTAGGATGTAGCAATATAGAACTTTAGCCTCTTTAAGGAAAAAATTCCTTTTGAAACTAATTCAAGAAATCTTTTATGTGCAAGAGCACATTTTCCATGAGCTCAGTCAATCTCTTTTCTCTATCTTTTCTTATTTCTTTGAGCACAACATCTTTGAAACTAGAGGAGTAAAATTTGAAAGAATTTATCAATGGTTTAAAATTCTTATACCTAATAAAGATGGATCAATACCGCTTCCGAGTGTGACATTATGTAGTAATTCAATAGCTTCTTCAATAATCTTGTCATTATTTTGCTCATTTCCAATCAAATCCTTTTCAGCAGATGCATGAATGGCATCTCCCATCTGAAACTTATGAACTAGATCTATTTTTCTCAAATCAAACAATGATTTGGAGGAAGTGATAGGTTGAAAACCTAACTACATATTTAGTAGGATGTTCAAAGGATCATTGTTAGTGCAGGAGGAAGTACCAAAATCCATCATAGACTCATGCATCTCTTTCTTTTCTTCTTTTGACTCTTCATCTCCTTTTCTTTCTTTATTTTATTTTTCAATTTCTATTCCCTTTTCATGTTTTGATTTTTGGTCATTTCCTTTTGTCTTTTCTTCTTCAATATTACCAGGGACATCAATCATATCATTTTTCTCTTCTTCTATGAGAACCTCTGTGTTTTTTGGAGGGGTTGTATATTCTTGTGTGTTCTCTAGAGGGGGAAGGTATGTTTCATCCTTATCAACATCTTCTATTTCACTTGAATTTTGATCTGGTTGCTCTCTATCCTGAGAAGGAAGGATTTTCTCAGGCTCATGTTGCTCACAAGTTACAATATCATCCTTCTTACTATCTTCTTCTGAAAACATTCCAATTTTCTCTCATATCTTGGAGGGATTCTATTGTTTCCTTTTGCATCTTTTCAAATACTTCTTTGTCTCTACACATTAAGATATCTTTCCTTTTATTTTAATTTGAATTCATTTGAATATAAATGTTTCAATGTAGCTTTGTCTTCTTTTGATAAGGTAACGCCCGTAGTCTATAATGCATATCGCTTGATCTTTTCTTAAGCTTATGTGGCTTCCTATCTTAGTCTAGTGAGTGCATTCGACAAATCCTCAGGAATTTCCTTTCTGAAGTTTTCCATGTGTGCTTCTAAGTCAATAAAGTACTTTATAAAATCTTCAGTGATTATCGCTTTATCAATTTCATCTATCTTACCATACATTTCTTCAATTGCCCTTAACTTGTCATCAGTTACCATATAATTAAATAGAGTCTCCAATTAGAGAGGTTTCTTTTTACCTTTCTTATTCTCTTCGTCCTTTCTCACACGAATGACATATTTTTCTTTTCCTTTTTCGACATCTTATTGATCTGAAAGATTCACTATGTGCACTCTACATTTCTTACCTTTTTGGATTATTTGTTCTTCTTCTTCTTACTCCTTTTCTTCTTCTAATTCTTTCTTTTCCTAATCTTTTTCTCTTGATTCTTCTTTCACTTCTAATTCTTCTTCTTTGACATACTTTTATCTAGTAGCTTTTTGCTTTGTTTTCCTTGTTGTAGAGGTTGGAGTTGTTCCCTTTTTATTTTTTGTAGACTTGTCATCAACATCTAGAGGCGTTTTATCCTTTACCAGAGCTGATTTATTCTTTTCTGAACTTGATGGTGTAGTCTCGGAGGATGCAGGAATACCTTTAGAGGAGGGGATCCTATTGGTTCTCCTAGGACGTGTAGCAATACTTGCCTCTCTTCTTCTTTGATTAGCAACTTCTTGAGGAATACTTACTTGTTGGAAAAATGGTCAGCGCTCCCCTCAGAATTTGTGATAAGGGAAAAACCGCCTCTTGTGGATTCTAAAAGTGTAGTGGTTGTATCGAGCATTGATGGGTCGATCTTTTGGTGCAATGACAACTACACTTGTAAAAAGTGGTATCAGAGCTTGGTCACAGGTTTGAATCCCCTCTGGTAATGCTAAGGGGAGATTGTCAGAAAAATGGGACCTTAACGCTCCCCTCAGGAGTCGTGACAAGGGAATGACCGCCTCCTGTGGATTCTATAAGTCTAGCTTTTGTATGAGGCATTGACAGGTTGATATTTTGGTGCAACAACAACCACACTTGTAACACATCTCTAGAAAGATTATCTAGTTTCTTTTGAGCTATCTTCTCAATAGTTGGTTTCGTCAATTTTCTATGTACTTTCATATACTTTTCTTCAAATGTGCCTTGTCTTTCTTGTGGCTCATCTTTAAGTCTGCTCAAAAGGACTTCAGCCAAACCAACTATTTCTTCTTTAGACACTTCATATCCCAAGGTTGGAACCCACACGATTCTAGGTTTGTCTACCTCCATAATACATTCATCAGTACTTATCAGAAAGGTGATATCATTTTGATACTTTTATACTAGCTTTCTTGGAATTCTCTCTCTGTTGCATGCACTATTAAAATACTACAATGAAAGTAGTAAAGGCTTCCTTTTTAGTTGTTAGGTCCTTAAACCTTGTCATTCATTCACAAATCTGATGAGCCATAAGTCTATCCAAAAACCAAATTACATTCTTGTGACTAGGAATATCACCCATAAATTAGAACAATATACACAAGGATAAAGTACCATACCAAAAATCAGGATTATTTTCCTTGGATTGCTTCAGATTTTTTATAAACTACTATCTCAGTAACTCACATAGCTCATGATTAGTATTCTTCACCACCATCTCATAAGCGAGATTAATAGTCATAGTAGATATTGAATTACCTCTATTTGTGAAGCATATTTTGTTTCCAATAATTATTGATGCATATTTCATCGTAGGGTTAGTAATTGTGCTTACCGATAATGCTCTTTTGTCTAGAGTAGCATCATTCAATTTTGTCACAACATTATTCGTCACCACCTTCGGCACCAATTTTGATCTAGTATAGAAAAACCCAGTGATTTTTCTAATTGTGTCTTTAGTTATCATCCAAGGTTTGTCTAAGAACACAAAATTATCATGAAACCTATTGATAGAAAAATGTACCCATTTATCATCATAGAAGAAAATAGGGAATTGATTCTAAACATCTAACTTTTTTTCAGATAGGGCTTTGTCTTTAGGCTTCAATTCAAAATTATCACCAATTAATTCTTTATCCTACAAATTATAAAGTTTTTCATGGTTATATTCATCCATCTTAACATGTATATGTCATGATATCCTCTATCGACAAAACCCCATAAGGAATACTCAATAGAGTACCCATTAGATCATTCATGATTGACTTAATCAAATACCTCTTGAACCCAGGTTTGGGTTTAGACCTAATATCAACAACAAATAGAGTATCCATTATAAGTGAATTCGGTTGCAATAAACAAAGTTTCGTAATTAGGACAAGGAAATACCTTTCTTCATTTCCGTGGAAAACCCTTGTACTTCCAATTCACCTTGATAAACAAAGTTTTGTAATTAGGACAAGGAAATACCTTGCTTTTATGAACTAGTTTTAAAAAGCTTTTTCAACACTTATAATTCTATTTAACTAAGAACATACCAAAATTCAATTAAATTGATTGAAAAAAACATAGAGGAACCATTTACTTACTTCTTAATTCACACCTCCTTAAAATTTTATGAGAACCCTAATTTTCATGACACACTCCAAATCTCCAATTCTGCAAATTTGACTAACTATGAATATTTTTTGCAACTAATATCACATTGGGAATGCAGTTTATTTACTTTGGACAACCATGCCTTGAATTGGCCCTGTCATGTCAAATTTACTGCACATTCATGTGCAACTCCTACATACAGGTATTCATTCGCATGGTTTGAAAATCAACCATTGATGCTTCAGGATCATGCAAGAATGGACAACCTAGATTAAAAGATTAAACTTGAAATAAATATAGCTTAGTTATTTATCATTTTTTTTCGACCACCTTTGAAGTGATGTGCTCCACTGGACACATGTCGGCATATCGTGGCCTTGCAGGAATCATTCAGCTCTGACAACTCTGTCTACTTGTGGCAACTAACCAATAAGAGTACTCTAGCTCAATATACCGTGTCTTCAAACATAAAACCAGGTACATTTTGGATAAACAGCCAGTGTTCCTTTGAAGGCCACATTATTGACACACTTAGGCGGTCCCACTTGGATTAGCCAATAGGGTTATTGACACACTTAGGCTTCTTCAAGGGAACAAGGCTATCATACCAATTGTTAGTCTTTAAAGGCACTGAGAGGGGGGTGAATCAGTGCACCCACAAATCTGAAACACTTCTTTAATAGCTTCAACTAAATCCAACATGCAAAACAAAATATTATAGAGAAGTTAAGCACATAAACCATTCACACAAAGTAAACTCAAGGCTCAAGATTTTTCCCGTGGAAACCCTTGTTAGAGGGAGAAAACCATGTGTGGGATGATACCCACAAATTTTACTAGTGCACCAAAGAAATCTGCCTTGTTAGGAGCAATTACAAACACACTGCTAAGGGTATACCAGATTAAGAGTATCTTTAGCCCGATTAGAATATAATACAAGTCCTGTTAAGAACTACCATGTTAAGGGAATACAAACTCCTTCTGAAAGTTCCCTGGTTAGAGGATTTATACTTCAGATCCTGTTAAAGATCCTGCTCACCCTATTAGGAGTGACCTTGTTAAAGGATTTCACCTGCAAACCTGTTAGGGCTTGCCTTGAGATAGACCCAAGAGTAAATGACATAATTATGACACTTCATGTCTAACAGATCCACTTCAATTCCTCTCACAGTACCGCCTTAAGCATCCAACAGCTTCACAAAATCATAATCACCTATCGCAATGCCTCAACTCCACAACAACTTGCCCTAAAACTCGATTTCATCCTTAATTTATGACTTGTCCAAGTTGGTCTTTTGCCCTA
This sequence comes from Thuja plicata, assembly GCA_018584345.1. Taxonomy (NCBI): domain Eukaryota; kingdom Viridiplantae; phylum Streptophyta; class Pinopsida; order Cupressales; family Cupressaceae; genus Thuja; species Thuja plicata. The sequence continues at coordinate 561,581 of MU223285.1, read as the reverse complement.
AAATGTTTTACCCACCGACATAAAAATCAAATCCAATCGCCCCAAAATGCATTGTTCAACTAAATAAAGTCAACGCAACATTATCCAAGCTATAAACAATCATTTACGAACATTAAATTGACTGGTTAGCTGAACTAATCAAACACGCTTTGTCTGTCTCCTATTTTTCTGTCACTGTCACTTGAATCCTCAATAACTTGCTCAAATCTTCAATATAACTGATGTGATCGTAGATATAGCTGAATATGCCTCTGTAGATGATAAATGCATGATCACGCACCTTAACCCGACCTCTAACTCCAAATTCAGTCGTATATACATCACATACTATCTTCTTCCCGGTTGACTGAACACTTAGTCATTTCTTCAATTAGATCCTTCAACACCATCGGTAAAACTGATCTCATGCCTCTAACAGATCATGTTGCCAGCAATGGCAACACCACAATACAATCCCATGATCAACACTCGGATCATCTTCACCAAATGCCAACAAACTTATCATGTGTTTTATAATTTTCTACCCACATTTTCAATTTCAAACTCACTGATGTCCCCTTATTCAAATCAAATACCTTTGCAATCTTCTCTTTACTTGCAATTACCATAGGATATCCATTGAATTCTATCTGCTGTCAAAATTGACCTCGTAGGCTCATAATTTCTGACCAATAACTTCATGAAATCATCATCCACAAACACATTTGGAAATATGAGCTTTCCTAAATCAAGCACTAATGGATTGCATAGTATAATTTTCATTTCTCCCCTTCTATGAAAATTGTTAAATAGGTCTCATCCTACCTCTAGCAATATAGCATCTCTCACACCAATTAGGTTATCGAGTAACTTATCATTCACACCACCAGGTTCATATAGATTGGGTGGAAACCTTTCTCCATCTAGCTATTTGATTATATCCTCATCAACCTTTCTAGGAGGTGCCCTTTTACTACTCTCCCCTTTCTTAGTCATTTTGAATTAAGACAGTTTTCAAACTAGAATTTTTTAACACTAATGACCTAAGGCTTTTATGAACTAGTTTTAAAAACCTTTTTCGACTCTTGTAACTCCCTTTAACTAAGAAAAAACTAAAATTTAATTAGATTGATTGAAAATATATATAGAAAAACCAGTGTAACCTGGGGACGCGTACCGGGCCCAAAACCTCGAAGTACCGGGTACCGGGACGTCCTCGGGATGGGTACTCCGCGTACCAGAGTATTGCCACCGCCGCCCAAGCTCTGCCGTTTCACCGCCGCACCCCTACCGCACCCGTCGGGTACTTTGGTACCGGTACAGTACTTCGGTACTCGACGGGGTACGGTCGGCAGCAGACTTAAAAAGTGCTTTTTTATAAGGTTTTTAATAGGATTTAATTTTCTAATTGGTTCTTATGGAACCCTAAAAGGATGTGGGTCCCATATAAGGCCCTCTAAGCCTTCATAAGACCCATATACTTCATTTGACATTCTCATTCATAATTTTCATTTTTGCAACAGCTGAGAGGAAAGAGTGAAAAAGAGCTAAAAGAGTGATTGGAGAGTGATTAGAGAGTGATTTTGCAAGTGATTGCAAGATCAACAGGAGAAAGAGGAGCAAGAAGATTAAGATTCATCAAGCAAAAGGTAGGGTTTTTAACTTTTTACAATGAATTTTCTTTGTTTTATTTTCAGATTTTCATTTCTTTAATTTTTTTTCTAAAAGACTAAAATTAAATGAAAATGTTGAAAACTTGAATTCATTGTTTTAAATTTAGATTCTCATTCTTCATTCTTGTTAAAGTATTTGTAAAATTTAAAAATCTAAATGTTTGAATGCATTGTTACAATGTTATTAAAATCAATTTAAAAATAATTACAATTTAAAAATCTAAATGTTTGAAATTTGAATGCATTGTTACAATGTTATTTTAATATTTTTGATATGATTATTAAGTTAGGCTGAAAGTTGAAACGTATTTCAATTTCTAAACTAGTTATTTAAAAATAAAAAAATTTCAAATAGTAAATAAAATTAACAATTTGAATTTATTTTTTGAAATGCAGATTCTAAATGGCCTCTAGTGAAGCCGTGAAATTGAGTTCTGACTCTGAGGGTGCAAGTTTATCAGAGTATGGACCTGAGCATGAGGAAAGTGACCACGGGGCTGATCCAGAAGCCAAATCAATTTATGTTGCACCAGGAAGACCTTCTATTGATTGCCCCTCTCAGTCTTTGACACCATATGCTAGGGGTGCTTATGATCCAAAGTCTCCTCTAAAACAATTTGCAGTAAGAGTTTCAGCGGCAACAAATACAAGTGGTGGCACAAGAAAATGGAAATGTAATTTTTGTGGCACAGAATGGTTTGGGAGCATTACTAGAGTTAATTCACACCTTCTCTTTTGGTTTGGATATGGTGTCAGTGCATGCAAATTCCTGTTACATTCTAACTATCGCGTCTAGAATTGAAATAAACAAATTGTGGGGCATTCCTGATGATAGTGTAGTTCCAGTGCCTAGGTATTTGGCTGCTAGGAAACAGGTTCAAGCAATTTAGTAGTTACAGGGGTAGCAAGATACTTCTACACGTATCTTGCATCAGAGAGCAGGGACTATGTCAGAATCAGCTTCCGGACCTTCATCCATTCAGAGTTCAACACGGGAGAGTAGCAAGGGGAAACGCAAGGCAGGAAGTTCTTCTAGTCCCATTGTTGATTTTTTTAATGTGCATATGAAGGATCGAATAGACGATGCCTTTGGTACATTCTTCTTTGCCAATGGCATACCATTGCATGTAGCTCGATCTCCTTATTATAAGGAGATGATGTCCTTAGTGGCGAAGGAGGCAGGGCCATCATTTGTGCCACCAAGTGAGCACAAATTGAGGACCACGATCTTGGATAGGCAATATAACAAGATTGGGGTTTTGATGGAGCAGATGAAGGCATGTTGGATGGAGTCGGGTTGCAGCATAATTATGGATGGGTGGACAAACATTAGACATCGTCCACTCATCAACATCATGGTCACATGCACTGAGGGCCCATACTTTCTGAGGGCAGTTGATTGTTCAGGGCATCGCAAAGATGCTAATTTTCAGTTTCACATCCTTAGGGAGGCCATTGAGGAGGTTGGGCCACAAAATGTAGTCCAAGTAGTGACAAATGCAGCACATGTGTGCAAAGCTGCAAGGAGGCTTGTTGAGGCAGCCTATAGACATATTTGGTGGACTCCATGTTGTGTGCATGCCATGAACAATGCACTAAAGGACATGGGGAAGATTGATTGGATTAAAGGAGTGGTTAATGATGCGAGAGA
>MU223285.1:494028-511893 GCA_018584345.1 Thuja plicata | reverse complement strand
TTATTTTTTGTTGTAGTTTTATTCCTCTTTAGAGTTGCACATTTATTTTTATTTTATATTTTTTGTTTAGTGTTTATCTCTCTATCTATCTATCTATCTATCTATCTCTGCATGTCCTCTCTACCCCACTCCTTTTTATACATCTTTTGAGTGAGGCTTTGTCTGCATATTATATTTTTACATTTCTTGCACACTCTCTCTCATCTTGATGATGGATCACAGAGTGTGATCAGAAATGTTTATGCTAAAAACACTTACACAATCAAATCCAGAAGAAAATAATTAATTTAAATAGATTGTGGAAATATGATAATGTTGATTAACACATTAGGAACTGAAAATAGTAAACTTTGAATGCACGTAAGTAACTAAAAACACGAATACAGTGAGTTGTCTTTCAATGCATGTAAATAACAGAAAAGACACATACAATGATTTTTGAAAGCATGACATAAGTAACTGAAAACATAATAATTTAAATTTGAATGTGTCTGACTAATGCATAGATATGATAACATGAAATTAGTAACTGAAAAGTGTAATGTGAGAAAACGTAAATTAGTAGTGAAAAGAGTTAAAAATAGATATGAACGTACATTTAGACAAAAATGGAAATGAACACCTTAGTAAACGAAAACAGTAAACTTTGAATGCACATAAGTAACTCAAAACATGAATACATTGAACTAATGTACAAGTAACACATACACTGAACCATAGCTTGATTATTGAAAGCATGTCATAAGTAACTGAAAAAAGAAAGCATCAAAAGACACCTAAGAATTAAGGGTGTTGTAAACAGATTAGAAAATGGGAAGCACTACAAGTCATTAGTTCGTTATCTTCATTTGGTTCACATAAAATTAATGTGTGTTCATTCTTCTTAATTACTATCACCAAATGATCTCCGTAAGACAAACAATAGTGTGGTGTCTTAGAACCTTTCTATTATCTAAAAAAAAAGTATGACATCCCTACTTGTCGGGCACTTTTGAGGCCTTCTTTGAACATTATTAAAATATGATTAAGCAAGCAGATTTTATAATATTGATCATTAAAGAATCCACCAAACATAATTGAAAATGATTAAACTAGCACATTCAATAACGTTAATCCTTAAAGACCTCACTAAACATAACCCATCTATTAAACATCCCTCTTGTATATGTCAGCTATGCATTCCACACCAGCGCAATGTGGATATTTTGAATAAAATAGCAGCAATCCAATTGCTTCAAAAATTCTCTCTAATCCTCATGAAAGTGTCGTGACACTCTCTTCCCATGCCTAGAAAATACATTTTCAATTTTGTCCTCCTCATTATATACTATGTCCTACATAAAAGCTTTCAATATGATTCCCATCTCTTTATTTTCTTTCAGCGTTGATTGGGGGATAATTCTTGCCACAAATGCCTCCCCACTATAAAAGTCCTATGACTTGATGAACTCCTCCAAATTATTCCCTAGAAGGAATTATGTGCCAACATAAGACTTTGCAATTCGTATTAAGTCATCACTAGACTGCAACAAGTCCATGCACTGTGACAGAAAGATAGATACAATCTGCGATGGAAATATGCATCGCCTCTCTGCATAAAAAAGGTCTTTCCCGATGACTTCCACAATAGCATCTTGAACATTTAGGCAATGTGTGTTTATAAAAAAATCCATGGCAGATTCCTTATGTAGAACAAAGTATATTGGTTTTTGCCCTTTCGGAATAGGGATTTTGATACAGTAGCTTCTGGGCTTCAAATCCATGGATCCACAAAATTAACCCTATAGATATGATTGATAATTAGTGAACCACGTCACTCTATAGATATGAGAGATCTACATTTGATTATAATTTTCATACTTCATAATATTAACCTTTAATAAATGAACAACGAAATATAATAAACTATTTTAACTGTATAAACAATTGAATACACCAACATTTCATGACTAAACTAGCAAATTTAATTTTATTGGAATATGATTTAACTAGAAGAGTAAACTATATGAAATGAGTGCAACAACATTTCATGATAAATGTGACAGATTACAGAGAAATGCATAGAGTCACTAAATTAAGAGAAATAAATAAAGTCAATTGTAAACTTTATAATGTGGAGAGATTCCATGGTTGAAAAAAAGAGAAATGGTTGAAACAAACAAGAAACCACAAAAGAAAAAAGATTGAATAACATTTCATCTTTAAACTAGCAGATAATGTGCACAAGTATACAATTGTATCTATGTATGTGACTATGTATTTATAGCCACAAATGTAAACTTCCATAAATATGTATTCAGTCAATGTAAACTTTCAAAGAATACAATCAATGCAAGCTTGAGAATGCATGGAGTCAATGTAAGCTTGGCATTGAATACATTCGATGATTACAGAGAAATGCATAGAGTGAGCGAGTAAAGAGAAATTCATAAAGTCAATTGTAAACGTATCAATGCGGAGACATTTTATGTAATAATTTGATAGTTGAAACAAACAGGAAATCGTAAAAGAAAATGAATACAATAACATTTCATGATTAAAGCAGTAGATGAATACTGCTTCCATGTTATTATAGATGCATTAGTTAGACACATTCAAATTCAAATTATAGATGCATATACTAATTTCATGTTTGCTCATTATACTAATTTCATATTACTAATTTCAAATTAGTAACATGAATACTACTTTCATGAAATTAGTATATGTGCAAACATTATATTAGTAACTATTGCAACTTACTAACATGAATACTACTTTCATGTTATGAATACAGAGAAATGGTTGAAACAAATAGGAAACCATAAAAGAAAATCAATACAATTTAACAACAAATGACTAAAGTAGCTGATTTAATCATATTATCGATAATGTTTCCTATTTCTTTGAAATTCCACGTAATAATGTCACTAGATTAATATAAGACAAATGCATATAGTCAATGTCAACTTAAGAATGCATACAAAAATGTAAGATTAGCAAAAGAGTATAATCAATGTGACAAACAGTTTAATGGCAACTTAAGAATGTATAGACCATCCAGGGCTCCTCTTCAAAGAAGAAAAAGGGCACTCAAGTGAAAGTTAAAAAAGAGATCATGGTAACCCCCAAAAAATAGAGCACTACTAATATTTCCTCTGAAGGGGAATATAATGAGGAAGACATGGATTCTGATAGTGAGAAATATCCAACTGGCGGGAAAAGCAAAAAGAGAAAGCTCCCTAATTTTGGGAAACCCCCCAAAAAGAAGGATAAGGATAGGGAAGAGAGTGTTGATAGGTCAAACCCAGAGGACAAGTTTCAAAGCACTTCTCCTATTCGGGACAACAACCCTCCTATGCAGAATCAAACCAACGCTGGGATGGAATAGGAAAAGGAGTTTAGTTGTTACATGGCGGAAAAGGGAAAGATCACAGGGTGGAGAGACTTCAACACAAAGACGGCTAAAATGGGGATAACTAGAGAGATCATAAACCCCAAGATTCTGGTAGAAGATGGTGGCCGTATTAAGTTAGATGAGCTTATTGACCCCTCTCTGGTTGTGCTCAGTGACAACACTAGAGAATTTGATATTGACCTACTAAACAATTCTAGAAACAACATGCTCGACAACTATAGGATGATCAAGTGGCTCTATCATGAGGTGGAATACCTCAAAAATAGGGTAAATGACACTAACATGGGGAACAAGAACAATGAAATGGAGGATGTAAGTAACATGTGCACCTGCATCCAAAAACTGGAGGAAATCATGACTAGGGTTGAAACAACCCTTAAGAAAATAGCAAATCAAAGCTATAACGCTCTTAAAAAGACCAGAGATCAAACTAATGCCCAGATTGGTAAGCTGGAGGAGAAACTGGTTGGGAAGGACACGGCTAGCAAGGAAACAGAGGCTGTGCAAAACATTGATCAGGGGCCTAGCAAGCGTACCCGAGCCAAGACAAAGAACACTAAAGACAAGGACCTGGAGATGGTGATCCAGGAAATCAAAGATTCAGCTGCCAGCATGGAGTTGAAGGAGGCCAAGGCGGCCAAAATCATGGTGGACTTATCCTGAGGTTCCCTGGCTTTACTTGTTGTTTTTGTTTATTTATGCTTTTTAGAAGTTTAGCCTTTCTTTTTGTTCTGGCCTTTCTTGGCCTGTCCTACCTTTTAAACTCGCTCTATTTTGATGCTTAAACTATGATACCGTAAACCTTTGTTTCAAGTTTCAGGATCCCTGTAAAACCTGTTTTACTTAATCAAAAACTTAAGAATGCATAGAGCCATTGTAGGCTTAATAAATGAGTACAACTAGTGACGCAAACAATTCAATGTCAACTTAAGAATGCATATAGTCAATGTAAGCTTAGCAAATGAGTATAATCATTGTGACAAACAATTCAATGACAAATTGTTATTGTAGACAGACAATTTAAGCTTAGCAAATGAGCTGAAGCTTCAAGAAAATGATGGAAATAAGGTGAAATAAACGCAGTTTTAGGGCTAGCTATGGGTAGGTAATGACTTGAGTTAGGGCGGTAATGTGGTAGACCGCTAAGAACATAAATACAATAAATTTTCATGATTAAATTAGCATATGTAATGATATTAACAATAATGTCCCCTATTTATTAGACATTTCATGCAATAATATTATTGACATAAACCCTCGATTAAATACAGAGAACGAGTTGAAACGAAAAGGAAACTATAAAAAGAAATAAAACCCTAATCATTAGACATTGTACCCTAATTCTTTGACGTTCTTATTGACCCTAATACGTTGACATTGCTTGCAATTTATCCTAATTCTTTAATCATAGAGAAGCCCTTGTGAGAAACCCTTGTTGTACGCAGACAACCCACGCACGGAAGTCTTCACGGGAGATGAAGTTTTGAGAAACAATAGAAAACAAACAAGAAGTCATAAGAGGAGATGAATACCCTAAAAACAAATAAGAAACAGTAGAAAACAAACAAGAAATCAGAAGAGCAAATAAGTACAATATATTTTCATGATTAAACTAGCACCCCAAATCATAATATTGACAATGTACCCTATTTCTTTGACATATCATCCAATAATTTCAGAGGAACATATGAAAATTGATTGAACTGTAAAAGAAAATGACAACAACAACATTTCATGATTAAAGTAGCAGATTAAACCGTAAGAAAACAACATTATAATGATAAAACCTGCAAAATGATGGCTACTCATGAGGGGATGAAGGAATCCCTCATCTATGAAGTGGTCAACCCTCATGGGAATCCCTCATAAGAAACCCTCGTTGCACGCAGAGAACCTTCGACAAGAAGCCTTCACGGGAGATGAAGTTTCAAGAAAATGATAGAAAGAAGATGAAATAAACACAGTTTTAGGGCTAGTTGTGGGTAGGTAGTGACTTCAGTTTGGGCGGTTACGAGGCAGACGACGGCCAAGTATCGTATTACCGTGGTTAGTTACTGGGTCATTGATGATTTAGTAGGGTCCTCCGTGGGGTAACATTGTATGGGCTCTTGATTAATGCAAGGGCTCAAATTTTCACATTAAAAAGATATATAAAAAGTTAATGTTTTATAGTGAGCGGCCCCATATTTAAAACATCTTATAATTATATGTCTACATGTTTCGTAATTGGGGCCTTATTATTTTTCTATGGGTATATCATTGTTGGCTAGTGGGGGTCTACGTGTTGGGTTGTGGGCGACACTTTGAAAATGCCATTTTTTGACCACTTGGTGTTCAACAATCTCTACAAAGAGATCCATGAATACCCAGAAGCTGAAACATTAGCTTTAAGCTCTTAACTTACCTACGGAGCTACACTAAAAAAATCATCAAAATTTGACTTATGATTTAGGAGGTCTAGGTATGCGAAGTTAACTTGGGCGGATACTGGGTACTTTCCCCTAGTGTTTGGGTACTTGTTTTAAAGCCTTTGGCTTGACTATTCAATAACACAAAACCTAGTATTATTGTTAGTCCATTCTCCATATGCCTTGTGGATTTATAATTTTAGCAAGAAGTAGATTAATTATAGAGCAATATTTAGGTTTTCGGGCATTCCATTAGCATTTCAAGATTTTTCACTGGCCTTATGGCATGTGGTCATTTCTAGAATTGGAAGAACTTGCCTATTGGATCCCAAAGACTCTTACTTTGCCAAGCAACTTTGCTCTAAAATTATTATAGCTACTAGTGTCTATTACTTCTTGTGTTAGGCTCCTTCTAAGGCTTCTCAAATGAAGTTAGAGAAGAATCCTTAAGAATTTTTATGGGCCTCTTCTAAAAATGAAAAGGGTTGCATTGGGTTGCGAGAAAGTTTTGGTTTCTTCTTCATGAATCTCAAGGGTTAGCATTGTTATCCAACAAAAAAAAAGAATTATCCTAGTGTGTCAAATGGATTATTCATGCTCTTTGTGGCAATAAACCCTAAAAGGCTCTTCTTCAACATTGTGTGTGTTTAGGCTATCTAGTCAATCGACTTGCCTAGAAGGGGATTTGGTTTTGAACCCTTCTCCTCATGAAGGATGTTAATATTAAGGGCACCATTTTTGCCAAAAGTATTTGGCATGCTTGGGAAGATGTTAAGCCTTGGTTTTAGGGTGATGGGTTGATGTTTGAGATGGCCTCTCCCAATCAACATAAAATTTTGTGGTCTCCTCTACTAGAGGATAATGATATCCCTCCAGTCTAGATGTCAAGCATTATTCCTTACAATTTTATAAAAAAGTAATTCAATACCCATGAGATTTATTCTCAAGAAACTCTAAGACTCTCATGTCCTAGGATGAGCTTAAGGCTAAGTTTTGCCTCTCTTCAAGACTAAAAGATGTTCAATACAGTTATGGGCTTATCCTTATTAACATGGGTCATAAAATTAGTGCTCATTCTACTAGGCTTTGGTGAAAAGATTTAAGGTAGAGTCCCAATATAACTTTATCTAATTATAAGACGTTTCTTAGGTATTATTGACTTTCTCCTTACCTCCATATGGTGCCTACTTTAAATTAGAGATGGCATTTGCAATCACCAATCGTGATCTGATTGTAGTTTGTAAACCTGCAATTCACAAACCTGCATGAAACATTAGTTTAACATCTTTTCAATAAAATTTGAAATATCTAACTAGGTTAATCAATTTTGAAAATGAAAGCAAATTAAGAGCGTCTCATAGATCTCTAGCTAGAAGGACTAAATGAATGCTCTCAGCTACAAAGCATCCTAAAGTGACAACCCCTAGAATAATAATTATGCTTAAGAATAATGAAAAAGATGGATCTAAGATGAAAATGTATGCAAATTAAGATGAATTTCCCTATTCTATGCTCAAAATATATTTAAACATGGATGAATTTTCTATTATGATGATACTACTCAAGAATGCTTTAATGTTAAATGCCCAATTCAATATGCAACTAAATGTGAATTCTTACTCTAAATGTGAATTGGTGAGTTTACGCTAATAAATGCCTTCTATTTATAGGAATTCCCACGGGTAGGGGGGTGAGTTTGATTAACCACGATCACAGTAGGGTTGAGTGACGAGTTTCAAACAGGGGGACAAGATGACAAAATGAGTGGTAAGGATAGAAAAGGCTAAATGAGTGGCTAAGATAGCAATGTCTTGGAGTGATCCATGTGTTCTCCATCCTTTCTTCTCATTGGCTAATTGATTCTTTGTACCCTTTGTTGAAATAAATTAGGATTTAATAAATTCAACCAATTAATTTAATTAGCCATGTAAGGGGATTAGATGGGTTGCATTTGATTTATTTAATTGAACTATATAACTAATTGATTTATTCAATTAAATAGTTTAATTAATCCCTTTTGGCTTAAATTTAATTAATTAATGGCTTTGTTAATTAGTCCATGATATTGATTTGATTTGACCCTTTTGATTTTGGTTGACCATGTTGACTTTGGTTGACCAATTTACAGTGTCTACACTGATAATGAAACTTATTTAACATTTGGTTGGTTGTTGTGGAACCTAAGCTCGCCTATTTTTCTTGGTGTATTCCTTTTCAAGGCATACTAGTGCGGTGAAGGCTCCATCATATGGAAATAGAGGACCCTCATTGTCATTTCTCTGGGTAGTTGGAAGCTTTTAAACAACTCTTCTGGTTTTTTCATTGAGCTTAGTAGCTCTAGAAATGGATTCATGGCTTCTTAGAACCTATTAGGTTGGAAACCTTCTCTTAGCATATGGGTCTTCTCAAGGGTTTACCTCACATTGAACATGCTTTTAGGGTGTAAGTTTTCTTTAGTGTTTGGAACATAGTTCAATTCTTACATTTTTCCTTATTGTACTATTGGTCAAAATATTTTGGTTTAGTCTAAACCTATAATTTGTTCAAAAATTTAATTATAGATGTAGGTGAAAGCCCACAAGGTTGCCCTAGAAGTGAATCACCTTTAGGAGTTTCTTGATCACTTAGGAAATACAAGTACTCTTGCCAAAGTTCCTTTGTGTCCGACTTTTTCTTGTAGTTGTTGTCTTATTAAAGACTATCATAGAGGCAAGAGCCACTCTTCTTGTTGCACTTAGTTTACTTAGTTAGAAACTCCTCTATGTGTGGTACTAGTCACATAAGCATGTCGTGGTTTGGATAGCAATGCTTTGTCTCTCATCTCCTTCAAGGTGCAAGTTCTAGGTGGCCCTTTGGGGGTGTTGGGACGTCGACTGGTGCTACTCTTTGGTGGCCTGCAATCGATTCTTCAATTGATTTTGTCAAATAACTCTAACAATTTCTTTGGATCACATTGATGCTAAAGAAAAAGATAAGGACATAGAGGAAGGTTGGGATATCTTTGATGTCACTTGAACTCCATTGATGTATGGGATAATTTGAGTGATTGGGACCCTCTGCCTCCTCTGGGTGTCGCTTCTCTCATTGCTTAGTATTGTTGTTTATTGGTTCTCGTCGCTTAGTCCCGTTGTTTGTTGGTTTGATATTTTATTCTAGACATAACTCCATTTGTCTCTTGGAGTGTGATCTTATATCCACCCATCTACTTTTGTGAATAGGTTTACTCATATGTTTTAATTAACTGAATGCTCACACTTATTCATAGAAAAAAGCACTTCTTACATATATTAGAAAATGATAACTTTGATAGTTAGCCGATAGGCTTCCCCTTTGGGGTTTCCTACAACTGACAATTGACTAACACAAGTGAAAACAACTACCAGGAAGTGGTTTTCGAATAATGGTTTATAGACTATGGTGATGGATCTCCTCATCAAATCTATACTGTCACTGACAATTGGCTCACACAAGTGAAAATAACTACCTGAAAGTGGTTTTCAAATCATGGTTTACAAACTATGGTGATGGATCTCCTCATCAGATTGTATTGTCACTTGCCATGCATTATTTTTGTACTATTGTTACTCACGGCGTACCTGAAATCTATATCTATCATCATTCAAAGAAGTAGTTGAAAATGGTTGTGTCTAAATAGCAAACTAAAACAATTGTTACCAGGGGACGCATTTCCAATATAATTTGACCCTGGAAATCACAAATCCATCTTGTCTCATAAAATTAATTTAAATAATATTTAAGTTTTGATAATTTGTTTGACTCCCACTCTTATGTGAACTCTCAATTTAAATTATGCAACACAAACATTAAGGTTCTATAATGTACATAAGCATGCTTTATCCACGTTTTCATATGAATATTTATAATTTCCCTAATTTTTTATATAGCCCAAAAAAAAATGGAGCTCAAAACCCGTTTCCCGTCCCTCCATAAAACCGGGGGTAACATAGAATAAAACGTAATGTCCGGTGCATCCAATGTCCACTCATTGTTAGCAGCAATGATTTGATGTTAAATTTAATGCACCTTTAAATTTACGTTTTACTTTGCTGTTTACACAGCCGCTTAGGCGAGATATGATTCGAGATGTGTCTACATTTGTCAAAATTTCCTCTGGGAAATGGTGTACGGCGATCTGAACATGCAATCTGAGCCCTACAAATCGCACTCCAAGTTGTCCGGATAGAATCGGCACCTTCCACGTTTGGAAATGTGCAGAAAAGACGATATCCTAGGGCGGTTTCATCTGTTAAAATGTACGCAGTCAGTGTACCCTAAAACTAGTTTCAGTGATCGCCGATAAGATGACGACATGCTAAGGAGGCTTTATCTGTTAAATATAAAAGTTCATTAATGGCTGTTTTGAGCACATTATTGAGGGTAGTGGCTAAATAGCCAACTAAAACGTATCGTTTATAGAAGGATGGATGAAAAAAAAAATAAGTACGTATCGTTTATAGAAGGATGGTTGAAAAAAAAACTAAGTGTACCCTTGGTAAGAGGATACGTTTAAGTTGGCTGTTTAGACGTTTCCTTGAGGATGGCCGCTGCATTGAGCATTATTATTCCGAGTATAATTAAGTATAATTATAGAAGGATGGTTGAAGCATTATTATTGAGTATAATTATAGAAGGATGGTTGAAAAAAAAACTAAGTGTACCCTTGGTAAGAGGATACGTTTAAGTTGGCTGTTTAGACGTTTCCTTGAGGATGGCCGCTGCATTGAGCATTATTATTCCGAGTATAATTGTATGCTCTTTAAAGCTCTCCTGCTGTTCACACGTTTCCTTCTACGTGGCAGTCTGCAGACCACGCGAGCATTGTGAAATGAATGTGTACATTAGACTGTGCCGTTATTGGTTCCCCGAATCATTGGCGTACAGACATACGTGGTCTATTTGACCGCGTTTTATATAATCGAGGAAAAAATTATTGTAATTTATAATAGGAAATTTTAATATATAAAGCAATTTATAATGTTAACTAAAAATAACTTTTTAGAATATTTTAAACATATTGAATTTAGAAATTCAATGGACACTTTTATATTTATTACCACTGTGCAAGCCGTATGTGGATAGGTGTTTGATTTAAAAGTATAAATGAAACTTTACGTAATAAAAGTAAATGTATAGAAATACAAACATGTATCATTGTAGAAAGCATTCTTTTATATAGTAGCATCCATATTTAATGAATTAAAGTTACACTAGCGTCTTTTTGTATTTTTGGAAACTTTTGGGAATTGGAGACACTATATATAATTTAAACATAAACATCAAAATGATGACTTTCAAAATCAAAATCAAATTCGGAAGGCAAAAGTCAATAAAATCACTTCAAAGTCCTTTAGAAAGTCCAAAGTCACCTATAAGTATTGTTGTGGTATTTTTTATACATGTGATAGAAAATATATTAAAGTTATACACAAATAAATATAACACCGCAAGTACAAAATTTATATATTGCTTGTACCAAACTCGTTTCCATCAAATAATACATGTTGAAGTTCCCAAAAACATACAAAAAATATTCAATTTGAAATTTTAAGCCAACATTTCTATTTCAACTTGAATATAAATGTTCTTCATTTAGGGCTCGTTTGGTTCCTGGTATTACCCTGGAATAGTCATTATTTAATGCAAGAATAAAGTAATTCGTCGTTTGTGGCCATTTTTTGAATTCCCGAATTAGAAAATTAATCCCCATTTTTGGGCCAATGCTTGGATTAATTAATTCGAAAAAACCTGAAATTCATTTTTTATTCCAAAATAAGGTATTCATGTATTCGAAATAAGCTATTCATGGATTCAAAATTTCAACAAAATGTATAAGTGGTCGGGTCTGTGCGTGAACGGTTCTTTAGGATTTCATTTGCTCTTGTCTCTCAACTGCTTGGAAAGCCACCTTGGAGGTTTTGGAGTTCTCTGAAGGAGATTTCACAGTCTTTTAAGAGGCATTTTTTTTTTTGCAAATCCTGAAGCCTTTCCCACAGATTGGCTCACGATCACAGGTACTTTGAATACGTTTTTCATTTTCTATCAGTATGCTTGACTCGACATTTTACTATCAGTATGCTTGATTCAACATTTTTCTATCAGTGTGCTTGATTCGACATTTTTCTGGGCATAATTGTACGAGTAAGATTCGACAATGAGAATTGAAATAGCTATGATACAACAATCACATTCCTTAGTGAACCTTACCAAAGCTATCCCAGGATCTTCTCCCCTTGAGAGGGAATTTTCTATCTCCTGATCACCGGAGTGATTACAAGCCCAATCCTGTAAAGGAAAGACGTCTAAGGTTAAAAATCCATTAAATTCCAAGATAATTCATAAGACAGATCAACAATCAGTTTACTTCAGTTCTACCCCCGGACACGACCAATAAACATTTGTATCACAGATGAACTTGCCTGGGCTGCAGCTGCTGCTTGAGGAAAGCTGCAAATGCACAACAATAATTGATATAGATATGTCATTGATAATGTGGAGACATGAAGTCCAAACTATGCACTCCAACCAAATAAAACCCTCACCACAATGTAAATCCATTTGGGAATCTTTTGGTGTATGCATTGGCATGGATTAAAATTGCTTCAAAAAATTCAAATTAACCATAAAGGCACAAAAAATCTTATGTTCAAGTGTGGTTTCTTGTATAAAATGCAAATTCATAATAATTAACATTATTAATCTTATAATTTTTCTGAAGAGAGGTCTCAAAGAGACTTGAAATGTTGGAGACAATGGTATCCACATAGATGATAAACCTGATAATTTGTATTGTTCTATTCAAAGATAATAAACCTGATATATTCTCCACTCAAGTCTGATTATGGAATACTCATTCTATTTGCCCTGAGGCATATTCAATTGTTATCTTTGAAACGTAACTATTGAGAGGGAGATCTTTGGATATTCTATTCTAAGTTAAGAATCACTTTAGGTTGTCTCAAAGGCTAGCCTTGCTACAAGATAAAAATGAAAAGGACTATAAAGTAGGTTGTTATGAGTAAAAGTAAAATATTTGTCCGATTACAAAACTTCCAACATTTGGCCAACTCTGCCTACTCAGACACAATCTAGTGTAGTACAAGGGAGTTATTGCCATGTTGATTATCAATGTTCAAGCTGTTAAAATCAAGTCCCAATTAAATTATAATGCAAAAAAAAACCCAAGATGCAACTTCTAAGTGGAAAGGTGTTAGAAGCTTCATGGTTCATTTAGTTGATGACGTTTTAAATGTTACAAATTAATTATCAAGATATAAGTAATTGGCCACTTTTGTCATAGATAACATTTAGTAACTCAATTCTTCCACTTGACAGAGTTGTCAAGCACATAGGCGCCCTTGGAACTGCAAAAGCTAAATACCCTACACAAGATCAATTCAGTCAACTTTTCGTCAGAAGCAATGACTTATCCACTTATGGATTGTTTTTTCAAGCAGCTCAATCTTGACCCGTGAAAAAGTATAAATGTCTTCACAAAGTTGATGTCTTTCAAGCCAAGGAAATTGAAAGAAGATGAAAACTTAAAATTGAAAGTGCCAACTAACATAACCATAATGGTTCATTCTTAAAAGATGAATGATATCATGAAGATCAAAGAAAAAATTAAAATTTGAAAGCCAAAAAGATGAAAACTGAAGCCAGATATGATTCTCATAACTATGTGTGTAAACCAACCAAGAGAATAAGCCAAATATTGCAGCCAATTTAATAGAGCTTTATCTTTTCATTGACATACACTGACATTATGCAACCTCATATTTTCCTGACTTATTATTAACAACAAGATACTGTTTGAGAGTTTGTGTTCGAAGCTTTGGATTTGGAAATTATTGTGCATCATGAGCACTATATCTGTAACAACCTCTGCATCTATGGCTACCGTAATGGCATAGCATAAACACTGATTTTCTCTTTTTTTGTCCTTGATGATCATGCCTCTAGTATTCATGTTTGTACCTCTATCATTATCATTGATTTGTGTATCCTCCCTTTGATTTGATCACTTTGATATCTATGTCGTTGCCTCTTTATTCATGGTCATTGCACTATTAATGATGTATGCTTTTGGTCACTATTACCACTACCTTTTAGGTAATGGATCTTACCAAACAGTCACACCTTTAAGGTATCACTCTTAGGAAGAAGAGAGTCAGTATCTCTCTTGCATGAGTGCTTGCAGCACTTGTGGCAGCCATAGTGGCATTTGCAGATGAAGACAAAAGACAAATGCATAAGCGCATAAGGGATGAAATTCCTTTTTATAAGTGTATCATCCATTCCAACGACACAGATTGTCATGACCAAATACACATGACTAGACGAGCCTTCTTTCAGCTAGCAAAACTTCTAAGGCAAAAAGGAAGCATCGCAAATACGGAAAATATCACATTAGAAGAACAACTTGTGATGTTCCTACATACCATTGGGCACAATCTACATAATTGTAAGATTGCCCCTAACTTTGGGAACTCATGAGAGACAGTTAGCTGATACTTCCACAAGGTGTTGATGACTATCTTAGCACTCCATGTAGATTATCTTCTACCCCCTGGTCCTAACACTCCTGCAGAAATTAGTGGGAAGACCGGTTCGACTCGTACTTCAAGGTAAATCTCCTTGCCATACACATTTGTTTGATTGAGTATTAATCTTGTTTCCACATTTTCATTGAATTATCCATTTGCTGACTATAGGATTGTGTGGGAGCAATTGATGGATCCCATATACCAGTCACTGTCGATGTTGACCTCCAAGCCAAATATCGCGATAGAAAAGGCAACTTGTCACAAAATGTTATGGGTGTATGTTCATTTGATTACCAATTTCAACACGTCCTTGCTGGTTGGGAAGGGTCTTCTACAGATAGCCGTGTTCTAGCTTCAGCTCTCTCCAGATCGGATCCACTTGTGGCTCCCCAAGGTATGTAGACTATGATTGTCATATTCCTGCATACGATAAATTTTACCCTGTTATAGTAATATTCTTTATTATATGTAGGAAAGTATTATTTGGTCAATGTTGGATATCCAAATGCACCAGGATTTCTCGCTCCTTATAGGTGTACATGTTACCACCTAAAGAAATTTGTAAGAGAAAACCCCATAAACACAGCACATGAGTTGTTTAACCATAGACACTCGTCACTTAGGAATATAATAGAGCGTACATTTGGCATTTTGAAGCAGCGTTTTCCTATATTGTAGCATGCGACATCTTATAAAACCATGACACAAACCAAGATTGTTTTGGCATGTTGCATTTTACACAACTTCATTACGAGAGAGGATGGCCTTCCATCGGAAGAAGAATTTGAACAGGAAGACGGTCGTGATGGGATAGATGTACCATTGCTTGAGACATATGGTTTGACTCAGCGTGATAGAGATGACTGGGGGATGTTTCGAGATGAAATTGCAAGAAGGATGTGGGAAGACTATAGATCTCGAACTTAGTCACACTTTAGAGCAATGATCCTCATATATATGTGGTAACTTGTTTATAATGTTGGCATGCCAATTTTTTAGTTTTTACTTAGATATGACTTTCGATAGAATAATATTAAAAATTAAAAAAACAAGCAACAAAATTGATAGTTCAAAAATTAAAATCTGTATGAAAATAATTTTTTTTTATAATCTTATTTTTTTGAAGTTAATAATACATATTTTAATTTAGAAATATATAAGTTAAAATTACATATATATTTTAATTAAAAAACTAGCAACAAAAATGATAAGTTCAAAAATTAAAATTTGTAAGAATTTTTTTTTTATAATTATAATTTTTAATAAGTAAAAAAATACATATTGTTCAAATTAATTAAAAAATTAAAAAATAATCTTTATTCCAATTCCACATTATGGGATCCAAACGCAGAATAGATTAATTCCCAGTCATCTTCTAGGTGCACCAAAAGGTCCAAATCTTATTCTAACTGTCCTTATTGTAGAATAGGTCTATTCTAGATAAATGAATTCCATGCACCAAACAGGCCCTTACTATTTAATTTGTCAATGACCCTATATATACATAAATTATGCTTTTCATTAGATATAATAAACATTTAAAAATTTAAAAATTATAAATAAAGTTTTTTTTTTTCTATATATATATATAAAACAGAATAATTTAAAAAAAACACTAACCCAGAAGAGGGCTGGATGCAATTTCTTATAAGAGCTTAGCATGATGATTCTTTTGGACACTTATTAATACAACATTAGGACATAACCATTCTCAATACAATTGCATACATGATGTTTCACCCAAATAAGCAACTTAATGCATAGAAAAAAAAAACTCAATCTCATTAACAAATTCCTTTAGATAGAGTAGAACAACGTTTAGAACAGCTTGTAACTCAGCAGATCAGACATGATCAGATTATGACACAATAACTCCATCTTTGTAAATATCCACAGAATGGCGCAGACAATCATTAAAAAACAAGATAGATCAGGGACACATCTAAATCACATTTCTTTTTAGTTTGAAATCCACTCGACTCATTTGCAATTTGTGGAAAGCAATAACACACAGCATTCTTGTCGCTTCATTAATTAGGAGGACTCGCTAACATTTCAATTAGAAACGTGAGAAAAAAAAACAAAAAAACAAATTGCATCAATACCTTCATTATATTTGTATTTCCAAGATCAGGCACACACAACTAGATCACATTATATTTGTCTTTCCAAGATCAGGCACACACAACTAGATCACATTCTCAAGAGAAAAAGATTAAACCCTTTGAGGTTTTGTGATGACGACTCCTTGATCAGGCCATATATCAATAGACACATCACAAATTACAGAGATTTAATGAGAACAACAATTCAGTCAATATAAATGAAAACATAACATTGGAAAACATCAACTATAAGAAGAATTAATACAAAACCAACGTCATTTCTAGAATATGTTCTCTGATTTAGACCAAGAACATTGTGAGCTCAAGACTCTATAGATATCACATTAATGAAGAACGCGCAGCCAATGTTGATTAAATTGATGGCTCGATTATTAGACCATTGTGACCTTACAATTTTAGAGAAAAATCACATTCATAGAGGTTCGATTGATTTGGGTTTTAAAAAAAGCTTTACATTGGAAGTCTTCATCTTTATGGTTCGTATGTAGACCCAAAAACATATGGCTGGTATAATGGACTATAAAAGAACCTTTTTTTTTCATTTTTCAAATAAAACAATCATTTTTTTAAACAGACTTATTCTAACAAACTGTAAAAGCCTACGACTCATAATCTATTAGACTCATTAGTAGCTGCCATGTCAACACAACCATTAAGGTTGGACAGATTGTAATCAGGACTAGCTTCACATTGTTCCCTTGTAGAGAGAACAAAGACTGCAGGTTGACCTGGTTGTTGCTCATCATAGGGCTAGGGGCGTCCACACATTTTGGTGATATTGCAGATGTTATGGCTTTGGTCAGATAATATACAAAACCACCATCAATGAAACACCTTTTGGGATAGCATTTATGAGCTGATATATGAAAAGAGAAGCTCTTCAATAAATGAAGTAATAAAAAACATAAATGTGTACCTAATAATTCTAAAAGACTAAGGGCCTGTTTGGCAGCAGGAATACCATATCCTAGATATGGTCAATTCAGGAAGATGCTGGCAATTCAAGAAGATGCTTATCCTCAAAATGAAATCCAGAATATGGACTGACCCGTTTGGTTCACCTGGAAGATGACTGAGAAGATGCATAAGGAATTTTAATTCTTTATTTTTTAATTTCTTTGAATATGGTGTGTATATGTGTATATATACACACACATGCACACATGTGTATATACATAGATACATGTATGTATATATACATGTGTGTATATGTGTATACATACACATATATACACATACACATGTGTGTTATATACACACATGTGTGTATACATACACACATACATGTGTGTATATATACACATACAAGTGTGTATCCATGTATACACATATACACATATGTGTATATATACACACATACACACATGTAT
>MU223285.1:456670-492535 GCA_018584345.1 Thuja plicata | reverse complement strand
TCCCAGAATAGACCCTTATTCTAGAATAGGCCTATTCTAAATAAGTTAATTCCATGCGCCAAACGGACCTTAGAGAAATAAAAGTTCAGGTTGCCAGTCAGATGAGGACTGAGCCAACGCATTGATAGAGTCTGGAGCAAAAATTTCAAATCAAATCTATCTCAAATACCACATATCCAAAATCCTCTTCAAAGGTGTTACTGCAGCTCTCATCCTTCACGGCACTATGAAAGCCCATAAGACTATATGCTACTCGGAAGGTAAAATCACAAGAAAGAAAAAATCAACAAAGTTGAATGAAGAACCCAATCACATTGAAAATAAGGCACTTATTGTAGCTTCAAGTATAAGACCGCTCTAAAATTATGCACCACACAAGCACAAGGACACTGATTTCCATGACCAATAGATGAACCACCCATGTTACAGTCTTTGCAAAAATACCCAAATGTGCATGTGCAGAATTCATAGCCTTTTGAGTAAACCCTCTAAATCAAATGGTTCCAAACAATATAACTCACTACATACCATTGGCAACAAACCAAATCCCAATGCAAACATGTATTTCCTGAGAGGCAAACGTGAAATTCACACAAAAATTGCATTGTTTAATAATGGGATATCATTCGATGTTGCGTGATGCCCTTATTATGAGTTGGTTTTGTGCTATAAATAGTCAATTGAAAGGCATAAAACTATTGGTTTAAAAATCTCCACAGGGTCCTTTCTGACAAGAGAAAAACACTTGTCATGCAAAGAATGACCATAACAATGCTACATATACTACATATTCCAGTATAAGCAAAGAATAACCATAATGATACCATTGGGTGTAGCATTGTGATGGGCAGTTGGAATAATAGTAGAAACCACTCAGTTCTGAATACCAAAATAATTTCCACCGCAGGCCCTTATTTTTTAGGGCAATTATTGTTCATGGAAACAGAGACAGTGCTTGCTGCATAGCAACAAACATTTCACACCGTTTAGGTACAGTCGATAACTATACACGGTGAATTCCTAGAGTTTTCACAAAAAAACAAAATTCTTGAAAATTTTAACAAACTGAACTATAAATCTCCAAACAAGAGGAATTAGAAGGTGGGTGTTACTTGTCAATGAAGAAATTGGTTTATTTTCTCAGGAAAAAAGGGGAATTTTGAAAATCACGTATTGAGATCATGAAGGCTCTTCCCAATGGTGGTTTTGAAGAGTCCAGAACAGAAAAACTCCCCAATATTCTCAAAACTGCACTACCAAACAGTCATTTCAGATGACCCAACTATGGGTGAAATTTGTGTAGAATTTTCACCAAACAAAACTTGTAGAATGATACAGAAAAATCAGAGAGATGCCAAGAATGAAAATTCTATATCGATCACACAATTAAACCAAGAAAACATTAACACTAACAGAAACACCATATGCATAAAACACAAGCAGTTGATGTTACATGACGCACGCCACGGGAACACCAAATTCATAACACACAAAAAAAGTAATTACAAATCGATGCTCCATGGAAACAACAAATGATAAAAAACATGCAGCCCTGGACTTCCTCTCCACTGGCTCTGTTAAAACACTCTCCTCCACAACATTTTTGGAATTTAAATTCAACAATTCTTCCACACAACGCCTTGAGAGCTGTGGAATCTGGACAAGATTGCCTGCTCTGCACTATGCTTACCCTGATTAGATTGGGCAAATCTTTATGTCAGATGAAAAGATTTATCGGAGAGAGCAGAAGGGAGACGCCAGGTGGCTGTAAAAGCACAATGTTTGACTTCAGTTAAAGTAAGGTACAGTTTCTGCACTTCAAACATGCTGCCTGTGACTCCACAAATTGTACGCAAGTTTTCCAGTGTTTTCAAAAAATAAGACCAAAAAACCTATATAAATTTGTAATAAAAAAATATTTAATTATGAAAAAATAGTTACAATTTTTAAAAAATAAGTATATTCGAATTCTATTATAAATATATCTATAAATTAAAAAAACTACAAATGTATAAGAATTTATTTTTAAAAAGATTTAAAATTATATTTAAAGATAGAAATATTAGTATTGAAAAAAGAAAGAGTGAAAAACATAAAATGTTAAAAAAGATGTAATAATAGTTAAGGTGGAAAAAAATATATCTATATTAAATTGGAAGATGAAAAAAAATATAAAGTCTTATTTTATAATTTTGAAACAATTAATTAACATAAAGTTAAATTTGGGAAAATAAATTATTTTATTTATTTATTTTTAATTAAAATGTAGTGACTATCTAAATATTGTCTAATAATTAATTATAGTAATATTATTAAATATAATTTAAGTATAATAAATTTGATTAGAAGATAATAATTTAATAATAATAAGTTCTAAACTATAAAATAATTTTAGAATTATAATTAAGATTTATTTATGATACATGGTTTTTAATTCCAATACAATTTTGTAACTTAAAAATCTCACATGTATATTTTAGAAATAAAATTAGAAAATTCAAAATTCAAAAATATTTAATTATAATTTATTTTAATAACTAAATACTAATAACTAAAAATGTTATACATTACAGGGCAAGTAACATGGTAGTGGCGGTTTAGACGTTGCCAACATGGTGCATTAAATTTAACATCAAGTCAGTGCTGCTACGATGAATGGACATTAGATGCATATACATAGATGGATGGCGCATTCCGTTTTAGTTTGCTGTTTAGACACAGCCCAAGCGAGATATTATTCCAGATTTGTCTAAATTCGTCAAAATTTTCTCTGGGAAATGTTGTACGGAGAGCTGAACATGCAATGAGCCCTACAGAACGCACTCTAAGCTGTCCGGATTGAATCGGCACCTTCCACGTTTGGAAATGTCGAGAAAAGACGATATCCTAGGGCGGTTTCATCTTTTCAAAAGTACGCAATCAGTGTACCCTAAAACTAGTTTTATTGATCGCCGATAAGATGACGACACGCTACGGAGTCATTAGTGCCGTCTTTATCAATATAAAACTCCATTAATGGCTGTTTTGAGGACATTATTGAGAGGTCGGCCGCTGCATTGAGCATTATTATTCTGAGTATTATTGTATGCTCTTTAAAGCTCTCGTGCTGTTCACACGTTTCCTTCTACGTGGCGGTCTGCAGGCCACGGAAGCATTGTGAAATGAGTGTGTACATAAGATTGTGCTGTTATTGGAATTTGGAGTCCTTTAGTGGTCCCCCGAACCATTGGCGTACAGACATCCGCTGTCTCGCTTTTTATACAATGGAGGAAAAAATTATTAGTTCCTGCCGAGGATACTATAGCATCTGGTAGGTGCCAATTTGTTTTGTTACTTTGACCAATCAGGCTATTGAATTTTTTAATTTCCCTGTACATTATAAATGTTCACAATTTTCATATTTTATATTGAAATTCGGTAAAGTTTATTCCTTTTTTTCTAATTGGTTCGTACATTGGCCATAATTCTAAATTGAATTATTTTATGTCTATTGTCCACGCTATCATAATTCTACTGTTTATTAGTTGTGCACTAAATACCATGTACTGTCTGGTAGCGACAATTGTGTGCATACGTGGAAGCTTTAATTAGATCTTGGGAAATCTGAGAAAAATAATGGACATATGCAGATTTTCACTATACACAGTCTTCACCGGTACAAACAAATATCAAAAACTTGTTGACATTTTTCTGAGGTATAAGTTACCCCTTCTTTTATGTGGTCAGAATTTTGCAATGGAGAATTGATTGACAACATGAAAAGATTTCTTATAACAGTGCATGAGGTACATAGTCAATGGGGAATTGATTGACAACATTAAAAGATTTCTTATAGCAGTGCATGAGGTACATAGTCAATGGGGAATTGATTGACAACATTAAAAGATTTCTTATAGCAGTGCACGCGGTCCATAGTCAACATGAATTTTGCATACAAGTTAGCTGTTAATAGGTATTCTAAGGCTACTATCTGTCAGATGCAGATTTGTGGAAAACCTTTGGCAAAATGTAGCAACAATGCTCTAGGTAGGCCGGTGAGAAGATACATATGCATTTAACAAAGCTCACACGAAGGACTTTGTGGGGCCTTTATCGACACTGAATTTGAATGCATTTTTCTAGAACCATCTAATCAATTTAAATGCTGGTGGTCAGAGGAAGTAGAAATCAAGACAAGCCGCATACTCCTTTCATTTTTTGAACTTTGGAGAGTCGTTATAGTTTAGCAACTTCTCCAAGCATGTGGTAGCAATCAGGTAACCGCTTATGTTTTTCCCTAATTAAAAGTTGGAAGAATCATTCACTTTCCATTCTTTGGACACTCTTCTCATTGTTTGCCACTCGTATCTAGCGATTGCAATTCTCAGGATAGTGTTATTGCATTGAGGTAAGCGTCCTGAGATTTGTTAATGTTTCTGTGCATCAACTAGTTTGGATGTTGTAAAATCTACCAAGTTTGTATCCTCTCTCTTATTTTTATTTTTAGTAAAGCTTGTCTTTTGTGCTTCTTTGTTGTCGTCCAACCCATGCACGGGTCTAGTCCTTTTTCTTTTAAAAGTGGATAGATGTATTCTAACAAGTCTAGGAAGCTCGATGTTTTCCTGTGAATTCATGATAATTATAACATTGATCATGAGAGTGGATCCTGCATTATTATAGAGTTTTAAAAAAGTTCTTTTAATTTCCAAAGATTTATTTCAAGCCCATTTCATTTTTTCACGATGCCCCTAAGTTCCTTTCGTAGCATTCAATCTCAAAATCGAGTACCCTATTTCCTTGTACCTAGGTAGACATCCAATGCCCATTCGGTGGGGCTTGCTCGCTAGCTGTGCCTAGGTATTTGAAGAAATGATTCTTTGGCCAAACCACCGGTATACTGTAGTTGTATTCACCCCGTGGAAAATAGCTTTCCCAAGGACAGATTGCTGAAAAAAAAGGCAATTTATTTTTTAAAACAAATATTACTATTTGACCTGCTTTGTACATGAAAAGTTTATGCATTAGGTGTAAAAAACCAATAAAGCAATATTGTTAGTTGTTTTTCTGTTTCCATGAATTTATACATAAGATATAATATAACTCATCCAACAAACTACTAAACAATATTAAATATTTTTCTACATACCTGAAATATATATGCATTTCTTTTAAACATACAAACAATAAGGCTATAGCACTCAAGCATAAGAAACAATAGAAATAACTTAGGACAACATATAGGATCTAGTATAACTCATCTTGCAAACCAGGTAGCAATGTATAACTTGTTTTTTCACGTCACAAATCAGAAATATATAAATCTTTGGCCTAAATAGATAGATGGGTATAGTTTGAAAAGAAGAATGCATCACAAATATAGAAAGCTAATGGAAAAACACATTTCTGTGATACAGAGGACGAAATTGGGTCCAAAAGTAAGGCTGTAGAGGGAAGGTGCATTGTATCGATCCTATGCAAGTCAATGGTGCATTGGATCGATCAGTGATCTTAACAGATTGATGATATGATTATTTTGATGATTTTTTTATTGAAATGTCCGACTATAGAGGATACTCTATTCGAATAGCAAGTTATTATGTGGTGATTTAGTCAAGGTATAATGAAATCTTCTACATGTTTCATTATATGCTTGTTGGGCCCACTAGGTTAATATTTTGGAGATAAGATCAAGTATATAAGATTGAGTTTTGAATGTGATCAAAATGATGCGATGATGGATAAAGTGTACATGATGTTGTGTGAAGATTAAGAGATTAGAGAATCAATTTGTGATACATTACAGAGATTCATTGGAATTGTATTGGCATAATTGATGCTATTTGTCAGTTCAGTTTTGGGACAATAAGTCCTATCCATAATTTTATTGTAATTAATCAGTGAACCTGACTAAGGGTCAGATTGAAGTTTTGTATTGAGCTATATGCTCTAGGTTGTAAACTTGAATGCAAATGCATTCCCATTTATATGTACTTATACCTTTAACATGGTACTTACTACTACAATAGTGAGATATATTGTGGGTACCATTCCCACCGGGGATTTTCCCTTAATAGGGATTTCCTTGAAAATAAATCATGGTATTATGACGTTATGTGTGTTCATCTTATTCTGCTTACTTTCAATTATTTGTGGTTTCAAGTTTTGTCACTGGATTAAGAAATTTAAGAATATTGTTGCACCGATTCACCCCCCCCCCCCTTGGTGCTTCAAAAGTCTAATACTTGCAACTTTGACAATAAACCCCAGCTACTGAATAGTGACAATCATGCAACCTTTAGATCACTGCATTTGACAGTAAAAGGCAATGTATTTTCTCACATTTTATGTTCGTTCCTAGTATGGGACACTGCATCTACCTTCTCTACCATGCAATTGAAGTGACATTCACATCTTCATGACCTCTTTATGTTGGAAACCTTTTGATGCAGTCAACCTCAGAGGATCCAATAAAGGACTATCCAAACTTGCAGCCAAACAACAAGAATAACACAATGAAAATAACACAACACAAGATATATCAAAATCAACTTTATATTATATCTAGATTCTCATTACATGCAACATGTTGGGCTATAAGGGCTTCCCGATTAGGGCCAAAACAACAAAACATCAACAAGATCTCGCAAGATCCATCTTCACCAATCTACCCTATAGCTAAGTGGAAGAAACTAGATCTAAACTTGTGCTCGCAAGACACCAAGCAATCTTACAAGTTTGTGTCTATCCACTTAAAACTATCTACAATACTTTACCAATTTTGCATCTTATCAACTTACTCCCTCTCTGCTCCCTCGAAAACATCAACCTAGACTCTCTTTTATATAACACAACCACAGGTCGGCTTGTAAAAAATATTAAATGACCCAGTCGGCCATACAATATATAATGAACATATATTAAATGCACCATTCGGCTGCAAATAACCATCAAATACATAGAAGAAAACATCGACACAGATTTAGGTCCACACAAGATCCAATGCCACAAATTTGCATGCCTCGAAACGCAGCACGATC
This sequence comes from Thuja plicata, assembly GCA_018584345.1. Taxonomy (NCBI): domain Eukaryota; kingdom Viridiplantae; phylum Streptophyta; class Pinopsida; order Cupressales; family Cupressaceae; genus Thuja; species Thuja plicata. The sequence continues at coordinate 485,519 of MU223285.1, read as the reverse complement.
CCAATGACCCCCTCAAATCACGGATGCAATCTCCAATGCCTGCCCAATCCATAAACACAAGTCGGTGAAACCTAACAACCAGTCGGTAAACAAGCACACCGAGACCTAGACCACTTGGTAAGACAACACCGAGCAAACAACAACCAGTCAGTGAAGTCACCGAGCCAACTCCTCCGAACAGACAACTTCAAGCGATAAGCTACGAAGCAAGACACCACTGAGCTGCACACACCGAGTAACTACCACCAAGTAGTGTACCCCGCGTAGAGTATCACCGGAAGCAGAACAACACCGAGCACCACCGAGTCCATTGGTGAAGAAACACATCTTCCAACCGAGAACTGCCACAAAGGTGACTGAGCACCTCAGGTCTCCAACTGAGTTTCCTACTAATATCAAAATCAAAGAAAAACATGTTTTTGGTGACACAGGATTTCCAACTACTCCAGGATGTTCTTGCATCAGACACCATGGGTGCGAAAAGATGTTCTCAGTAGCTGTATGAACATCTGTTGGGATTCAACACATAGATCCCAAACCGGTTCTTGATATACATGTCTTCCAAGTCCTCAGCCGACACACTCTTTCCTTTACTCCACTTCTGCAAACTCCTTCCTGCAGCAGACAACTGATTGCCTTGCCTCCTCACATCTCTCCTCAGGTCACTACAAGTTTGTTTTCCACTTTGATCTCTATTATTTTGAACTTCCTTTAGCTCAACCCTTCCACCAACGCTCAGACTCCTCTTACCGAGATTTGTATCCTTCAAAGAAATCAAAATAGACTTTTGTCCATCTTTCTCAATAGTAAACACATTCTTCACATAGTCATGCACAACCTTACAATCATACTGCCAAGGTCTACCGAGTAAAACATGACAAGAACTCATCTCCATAATGTGACACAGTACTTTATCTTTATAAGAACCAATGTAAAAACTCATTGTTCCTTCACCTCTATTGCATGACCAACTTGTAACCAACTTATCTTATAAGGACAAATATGTCTCAACCTTTTCAAACCATGTTTCTGAACCATCTCCTCAGCAACTAGGTTGTCAGTACTTCCTCCATCAACAATCACCTTACAACATTTACCACCAGATTTGCACACAGTCGTGAACAATTTCTTCCTCTACAAGAATCAACTTGCTTCGAGGGCAGCAAAGTTCTCCTAAGAAAAAGAGTCACACCCTCTACCCCAGGTTCATTCTCAGTAACCTCATTCACCATAGCATTTCGGTGACTACCAACCTTCTTATCTGCATGGGGACATACAAATGACCAATTTCCTTCTTCACCATAGTTGTAACAAGTACCTCTGAATACACCTCTACCTCTATTTCTCCTCGGTTCAACAGGTTTCGGTTCATCCTCAACCCTCGGTTTATCCTTTACCAATTTTTTTTTCTTCTCCTTCCCTCGGTAAATACCATAATGTCTTCTTTTCAACCTATCTTCTGCCTTTAGTGCATACTGATAAGCATCTTCTATTGAGTCAATCTTCAACATACCAATCTCATCTTGGATATTGAATTTCAAACCATTAACATACCTTTCCACCTTTTCCTTAGAAAGTTCTCTATGCCCAGACTGAATAGTCAACTTGTAGAACTCCTCGGTATAATCTTCCACAGTCATCTCCTTCTATTTTAGATTCAGAAACTTCTTAAACAGTTCAAGTTCATAGTCAGCAGGAATGAACTTAGCCTTTAGCTTTGTCACTATCAACCTCCACCGATTGGTCTTCATCTCACCTTCTTCTTCTCAGTCTCTCTATGACTCTTTCCACCATAAGGCAACATGCCCTTTAAACTTAGGCTGTGCCAACCTCACTCTAAGCGGATCTTCAATGTCTTCCATCTCAAAGTAGTCTTCTAACTCACTGATTCAATCAATCAGATCATCGGGTCTCAATATACCAAAAAAATTGGACACCTCCATTCGGTATCTTGTACTCAATTAAGCTCTAGATCTCTACAACCTATCATATCTATCTCCTCCAGATCTCTCTATCTGATCAGCTCTATCATTTCCACTAGATCCAACAACTTCAAAATCTTTAGTAGCTTCTTCGTAATCATCATTCATTCTTGGACCTCTATGTAATCCAACATTTCTGATACCTTCTATGATTTCATTCTTCATTGTCGCTATCTCAGATCTAAATCTTTCTGTTATCCTCGCTTCCACTTCCTTAGAAATATGTGCAATCGCCCTAGGGTCCAATCTTCTCAAAGGCATCTCTCTAGATATTTGAAAACCCTAAGCTCCATAAGAAATGAACCGGCTCTGATACCACTTGATGCAGTCAAGCTCGGAGGATTCAATAAAGGACTATCCAAACTTGCATCCAAACAACAAGAACAACACAACACAACGAAAACAACACAACACATGATATATCAAAATCAAATTTATATTATCTCAAAATTCTCATTAGATGCAACATGTCAGGTATTAAGGCCTTCCCGGTTAGGGCCAAAACAACAAAACATCAACAAGATCTCACAGGATGTATATTCACCAATATACCCTATAGCTAAGTGGAAGAAACCAGATCTAAACTTGTGCTCACAAGCCACCAAGCAATCTTACAAGTTTTTGTATACCCACTTACAACTATCTACAACACTTTCCCAATTTTCCATCTTATCAGATTACTCCCTCTCTGATCCCTTTAAAACATCAACCTAGACTCTCTTTTATACAACACAGCCTCAATTAAGCTTGTAAACAATATTAAATGACCCAGTCGGCCATACAATCTACAATGAACATATATTAAATACACTAGTCGGCTGCAAATAACCACCAAATACATAGAATAAATCACCGACACAGATTTAGGTACACACAAGATCTAATGCCACAAATCTGCACACCTCAGAACTCAACACAATCCCAATGACCCCCTCAAATCATGGATGTAATCTCCAATGCCTGCCCAATCCATAAACACAAGTATGTGAAACCCAACAACCAGTCGGTAAACAAACACACTGACACCCAGACCACTCGGTAAGACAAAACTAAGCCAATGACAACCAGCCCGTGAAGTCACTGATCCAACTCCTCCGAATAGACAACACCAAGCGATAAGATACCAAGAAAGACACCACCGAGAAACTACCACCGAGCAGTGTACCCTGCCTAGAGTGTCACCGAAAGAAGAACAACACCAAGCACCACCGAGTCTAGTCACTAAGTCCATCGGTGAAGCAACACATCTTCTAAACGAGAACTACCACCAAAGTGACCGACCACCTCAGGTCTCCAACTGAGTTTCCTACTAAAACAAAATCAAACAAAAACATGTTTTTGGTGACACAGGATTTCCAACTACTCTAGGATGCTCCTACATCAGACACCCCAGGTGTGAAAAGATGTTCCAGTAGTTGTATGAACATCTATTGGGATTCAACACATATATCCCAAACTGGTTCTTGATATACATGTCTTCCAAGTCCTCAACCGAAATACTCTTGCCTTTACTCCACATTTGCAAACTCCTTCCTGCAACAAACAACTGATTGTCTTGCCTTCTCACATCTCTCCTCAGGTCACTACAAATTTTTTTTCCACTTTGATCTCTAATCTTCTAAACTTCCTTCAGCTCAACCCTCCACCGATGCTCAGATTCCTCTTACTGTGCTCTGTAGCCTTCAAAGGAATACAAATAGACTTCTGTCCATCTTTGTCAATAGTTAACACATTCTTCACACAGTCATGCACAACCTTACAATCATACTGCCAAGGTCTACCAAGTAAAACATGACAAGAAATCGTCTCCATAATATCACATAGTACTTTATCTTTATAAGAACCAATGTAAAAACTCACCATGCACTTTTCTTTCACCTCTGCTGCATGACCAACTTGTAACCAACTTATCCTATAAGGACAAAGATGTCTCAACCTTTTCAAACCATGTTTCTGAACCATATCCTCAGCAACTAGGTTGTTAGTACTTCCTCCATCAACAATCACCTTACAACATTTACCACCAGATTTGCACATAGTCCTGAACAAGCTCTTCCTCTGACAAGAATCAGCTTGCTTCAAGGGAAACAAAGTTCTCCAAAGCAAGAGAGTCACACCCTCTACCTCAGGTTCATTCTCAGTAACCTCATTCACCATAGAATTTTGGTGACTACTGACCTTCTTATTTGCACGGGGACATTCAAATGATCGATGTCCTTCTTCACCATCATTGTAACAAGTACCTCTGAATACACCTCTACCTCCCTTTCTCCTCGACTCAACAGGTTTTGGTTCATCCTCAACCCTCGGTTTGTCCTTTACCAATTGTTCTTTCTTCTCCTTCCCTCAGGAATTACCATATAATGTCTTCTTTTCAACCTATCTTCTGCCTTTAGTGCATACTGATAAGCATCTTCTACTGAGTCAATCTTCAACATACCAATCTCATCTTGGATATTGAATTTAAAATCATTAACATACCTTGCCACCTTTTCCTTAGAAATTTCTCTATGCCCAGACTGAATAGTCAACTTGTAGAACTCCTCGGTATAATCTTCCATAGTCATCTCCTTCTGTTTCAGATTCTGCAACTTCTTAAACAATTCAAGTTCATAGTCAACAAGAATGAACTTAGCCTTTAGCTTTGTCACCATCAACCTCCACCGATTGGTCTTCATCTCACCTTCTTCTTCTCGGTCCCTCTGCAACTCTTTCCACCATAAGGCAGCATGCCCTTTCAACTTAGTCTGTGACAACCTCACTCTAAGTGGATCTTCAATGTCTTCCAGATAAAAGTAGTCTTCTAACTCACCGATCCAATCAATCAGATCCTTGGGTCTCAATATACCTGAAAAATTGGACACCTCCATTCGGTAGCTTATACTCAACTGAGCTCCAGATCTCTACAACCGATCATATCTTTCTCCTCTAGATCTCTCTATCCGATGGGCTCTATCATCTCCACTAAATCCAGCAACTTCAAAATCTTCAGCATCTTCTTCATAACCATCATCTGTTCTTGGAGCTATATGTAATCCAACATTTATGATACCTTCTATGATTTCATTCTTAATTATTTCCATCTCAGATCTAAATCTTTATGTTATCCTCGCTTCCACTTCCTCAGAAAGATGTGCAATCGCCCTAGGGTCCAATCTTCTCAGAGGCATGTATCCAGATCTTTGAAATCCCTAAGCTCCACAAGAAATGAACCAACTCTGATACCACTTGATGTAGTCAAGCTCAGAGGATCCAATAAAGGATTATCCAAACTTGCAGCCAAACAACAAGAACACAATGAAAACAACACAACACATGATATATCAAAATCAACTTTATATTATCTCAGAATTCTCATTACATGCAACATGTCAGGTTGTAAGGCCTTCCCGGTTAGGGCCAAAACAAAAAAAACGTCAACAAGATCTTGCGGGAGCTATCTTCACCAATCTACCTTATAGGTAAGTGCAAGAAACCATATCTGAACTTGTGCTTGCAAGTCAGCGATCAATCTTACAAGTTTTTTTTACCCACTTACAACTATCTACAACACTTTACCAATTTTCCATTTTATCAGCTTACTCCCTCTCTTCTCCCTCTAAAAAATCAACCTAGACTCTCTTTTATACAACACAGCCTCAAGTTGGCTTGTAAACAATATTAAATAACCTAGTTGGCCATACAATCTACAATGAACATATATTAAATACACTAGTCGGTTGTAAAAAGGAACCATATACATAGAAGAAAACACCGACATATATTTAGGTCCACACAAGTTCCAATGCCACAAATCTGCATGCCTCAAAACTTAGCACAATCCCAATGACCCCCTCAAATCATAGATGCAATCTCCAATGCCTGCCCAATCCATAAATACAAGTTGGTGAAACCCAACAACCAGTTGGTAAACAAGCACACTAAGACCCAGACCACTTGGTAAGACAAAACCGAGCCAACAGAAACTTGTCGGTGAAGTCACCGAGCCAACTCCTCCGAACAGACAACACTAAGCGATAAGCTACCGAGAAAGACACCACCGAGCTGCACACATTGAGCAACTACCACTGAGCAGTGTACCCCGCGTAGAGTATCACCAAAAGTAGAACAACACCAAGCACCATCAATTCCAGTCACTGAGTTCATCAGTGAAGCAACACATCTTCCAACCAAGAATCGCCACCAAAGTGACCAAGCACCTTAGGTCTCCAACCGAGTTTCCTAATAAAACCAAAATCAAACCAAAACATATTTTTTGGTGACACAGGATTTCCAACTACCCCAGGATGCTCCTGCATCACCTTTGAAACTCACTATTTTTTCTATCAAGGGAATTCTGCCATTGATTTGGACCTTCACATCTCCCTATCCAAGATGACATAATTTGTCCGCTCTAGTACCATTTATCTCTATGCTTTGGTTATTGAAAAGGACCTATTGTTTCTTTCCCCTTGTGTGTCTTGATAGGACCATGACCTTTCCTCCTCTTAGCTAAGATTTCATGTTGTTACTTGATGAATCCTAAATGCCTTATTAGAATGTCATCAGCCTCATGACGTTTCTATTAAACATAAATATCTACTATTCCAAGTGCTACTATCAACTGGTCTTCATGACTGCCTTCACACCTTTCATAGTGTCACTATGAACTTCCTATCTATCTATAAGCTCCATATCACATTATTGTATTATAGAATGTTGTCATTGATATGCATTGGGAGTAACCATTCTTTGACGCTATACTTTTTCACTTTTTTTCACCCCCAATGACTGCATTTTCAATCTATTGCCCCTTGGTCTCTACCTTGTTTCCCCTTAACATGGTTTTTTCTATTTGTATTTTAAGGCCTTAATACAGTATTCTTAATTATTGCTAAACATTACGAAAGTGAAATTAGGCATTCATAGTAATGAATATACTTATTAAAACAATGATATCTCTTACATGATTGACATTGCATTGACCTGGGCTACATTCTTCTTTGACTATGATATTTTCAATTAATGTGACTATACTATATCTCATGAGTAGTAGTAAGATTTATAATGCATGACTCATGAAATATGACAAATCCCTCACTTAGAAAAGAGAAGCAACCCCTTAGAACAATCTCACTCTTAACAAGAACAAGTGGATGCCATGGAAAAATCATAATTTATAAATTAATGAACAAACTTTCCCACAAAAAGAAAGAGGCATAGATGATAAGAGATATACCCTCTTGGAAAAGGGTTGTATGCATTGTTGTAACAATCATTGATGGAGAAGTATATGTGTATTTAGTGAAGAATGAGTGCAACTCATCACTATTTTTCCCATGAAGATGTATTCTTCTTCACCATATCTTCCTTCTTGAGAACAATCATTTTTCTTCCAATGCTAGCCGTAAATAATGATTGTTGTTACATATTTATGATCCACTGTATTTGAATGGTGATCTGCCCTTCTTTTTCAGAAAAAATTTCAAAACTATAGAAACGCTACATTCGAGTGAAGATATTCCTTATCAATGCATGGCCAAGGAGAAACTCATCCATTCAATATGAAACTCTTTGGCCACCATGAACAAGGCATGCATCTAAAACTTAGCTCTTTCCTTGTTCTTTTCCTTCTTGGCCACGGGTTAGGGCTTCATGCGTTGAGAGTCTTTTCTCTTTTCTCAAAACATAAAAATATAGTCTCTCCTGAAAGCCGGATCCAAATATGGAAGCTTTGATTGATCTTTCTTTTTCCTTTTATAGAACATTATCCTCGAAGATCCCTCTACATGGAAGAAAGCATAAGGGAAGCCTCCTTTTAAAATTTAAATTCAATAACAAAGGACTTTTTTTTTGGAAATCTTTTAATACAATTTGAAAACCTCTAAGGCATGAAACTCACCCCTAATACACAAGACTCTTGAAACTTAGGACCTAGATGGGAGAAAATATTTTTGATATGATGGAAAAAAAATGTAACAATTACCTTTATACAATTCATTAACTTATTTCTTCAAGGTTGGCCAAGGACCTAAATTACAAATTTTTAGTCAAATACAACACAAATAACAATGTGATCCAAAACATGTTGGTAAATACATAGTAAGGATCCAAATCTACATCCTCAAAGAAAGATCAAGCTCCATAAATTATGCCATGATCCATCGCAACACGCTACACCACCATGTTGGCCAAGAACAATAAGAACACCAACATGCCATAGGAAAATCACCAAATCTAGTCACATAACCCAATGCGATCTAGAAACACAAATAGTACACAATCTAGAAACATAATCAAGCAATGTGAAATTCCATACTGACAACCAAAACAAATCTATCTCAAAATTCATCATTATCTCTGCACTATCCAACAAGAACATCAATCAACAACCTTTGTTACTTAAGGAAAATAGCTTTCCAGCATCCAAATCATGAACCACTCAAGATGAGTAAACAAATCTATGTCCTAAAATCACCACCAGGTTAACCACCAAAAATATTTCATAACCAAACCACACCGATCCAAATACTGAAACATTGTCTCTTCCTGAACATCAAAAATACCATTCTCTAAACAATCATTCATAACTCACTCAAATTACCATGTGAACCTCTATAAATTGACATGCTTCAAACACATACATCTTTTAAACCATCTGTATGTTCGTAGCATCTAATCTTCTATACAGTGTTCATACCAAACCAATCTTCTTACTGAACATACTAGGAACACTATCACTAATAGTAGAAATATTCTGACATCAATGACAAAACATCAATGTCAGCATATATATGCATGATAGTCCAACAATGTATAACAACTTCATATTTTAGTTTTAGATTCTAATTTACATCAATATTCATTTCAATTTCAAGGTTGATTCCTCAACTGAGGTTTGGCTGAGGCAAACCCCTCTCTAAACTAAAATTTCTCTCTTTTCTGTGTGCAGGAATAGGTGGCATCGATTCTGTGACCGGATCTGGATAGTGCATGACCCTTGCTACAATATGAGATTGAGAATGAGTGAAAATACAAGGACAAAGTTTTCACTTATGACTTGGCCCTGGACCAAGTGACCCAAGTCAATTTAGTCCCTCCAACTTTTCTTGAAATTGAAATTACAGGTTAATAACTATCTCTAGGTTTTACTCTGATAATAGAATTTGTTGGTCATATTTTTATTAGTTTGTGCATATATAAAACCATCTTTTCTTCCTTTCTAGCCTAAGATCTAGCATTTCTCAATCACATTTTCATGATGAACCATCAATTATAGAAAACTATCATTTCACCCACTCAGTGTTTAATCCTTCTTAAGCCCAGTGATTCATCTTCCTTCCAATGAAACATAGGAGATATGCCCATATTCATTACTTTTCCCATTTGAACTAGTGAACCATATTTCTTACGTTATGGTAAAGGATACTCTCAAGTTGAGGGTATAGATTTTGGTGCAACATTTACATGTGTGGCTCTACTTGAATTCATAAGTATATTGTTGGCTTTTTCAGTATATAAGAACTTAAAGGTCTACCAAATAGATGTCAAGACAATGTTTCTTAATGGATGAAGAGGTTTATATGGAGCATCTAGAATGATTCATATGTGAAATTAATCCTAATTATGTTTATAGGATAAAAAAGGCTTTATATGGTTTTAAAAAATCTCCTAGAGCTTGGGACTCCATATTAGACAAGCGCTTATTAGTACAAAGATTCACAAGAGGTGGTGTAGACAATAATTTATATGTTAAAATTCAAGGTGACGATTTACTTATAGTAGAAGTTTATTTAGATGACATTATTCTTGGTTGCAAAAATGATGATATGTGCAAAACAAATTCTAATCTAATGTAATTAGAATTTGAAATGTCCATGCTTGGAGAGTTATGTTTCTTTCTTTGATTGTAGATATCTCAACTTGAAATGGGTATATATCTATCACAAACTAAGTATGCAAGAGAGATGTTTAAAATATTTCACACGGATGAATGTAAACCTATGGGAACGCCCATAGGAATAGGTTATTAGTTGAGTAAGATTGATTATTCACATGATGTTGATCAAACTAGATATAGGTCAATGATAGGAAGTTTACTATATTTCATAACATCTAGGCTTGATATCATGCAGGCAATGTGTTTAGTTGCAAGATTTCAATTCTCTCCTTAAGAATCTCATGTAAATTTTATCAAGAGGATCTTGAGATACATCAAAGGTACATTAGACTATGGATTTTAGTACCCTAGACTTAGTTATTTTACTTTAAGAGGCTATACTAATATTGATTGGGTAGGATTTCTTGATGATAGGAAGAGTACTAGTGGAGTAGCTTTCTTCTTGGGAGGTATAATTATTTTTTGGGTTAGAAAACAACAAGAATCAATATCATTTTCAATAACATAGGTAGAGTATATAGTTGCTACTTCATGTCATACACAAATTCTTTGGATGATGCAAACACTTTTAGACATGAACGTACAATTTCCTAAATGAATTTACATCTTGTGTGATAACACCAGTGCAATTAATATCTCTAAAAATGTGGTTATGCACTCAAGAACAAAACATATTGATATTAGATATCATTTATTGAGGGAGAAGGTGTTATAAAATACACTTTCTATGAATGATGTTTCTAATTCATATCAATATGCTAATATATTCACTATGAATTTAGAAAATGAGGCCTTGGAAAATGTGAGATAGAGGTTGGGGGTCTTGCCCTTCTCATATAATCACTAATTCATCTTCTAATGGTTTCGTTTTAGGAGGAGTATATGGCTCTTCTTCTTTCTTCACATAAAACCTCATGGTTCCCCCATTTTCTTTGATGTCAAAGGGGGAGATATGGATAATAATTGAGTTGGATGATGATAAAACAAAAAAAAATGTTTTGTAATAATATAACAAGGAATATGATACGATGAAATAAATTATAATATGATGAAGGATATGATGAAGATGCAGACTTTGTTGCGGGGTTCATATTTAGCAACATGTGACAGGAAGTAAAATGCGGAAATTTTAGCAAGGTTTAGAATTAGTTGTGTATGAAAAGAAGAATAGGATTTTATTTCAACCTTGTGATAGTATACAATATGATGAACCATTTAGACAAAGGGAGTAAAGGTGCAATTACTGAGATGTTGACATCAATATCAGAGGGGGAATTGTTTGGCATGTGTTTATCATTGATGTCTATTGAACAAGTCGAATAACTGAGAGGGGGGTGAATCACTTATTCAAAAACACTTATTAAAGCTTTTACTAAACTCTTAAGAACTTTAAAAATTCAAAAACTTATAAAAAACTGTAAACATGAAAGCATAGAACCATCAACATAATGAACACCATAATTTACGTGGAAACCCAATCTAGGAAAAACCACGGAGAAACTAAATCTCATGAAATAAAACACTGGTTAAGGTTACACTGCTTAAGATGATTTCTATAAGGGCTCACTGTTGGTTGGGTTCACTACCTAGAAATATGAAAGGCTCACTACCACTTACAAATAGGCTCATTGCCAAAATATAAGAAATGAAAACAAAATCCACCACTGAAGTCATTGTATCCAATACTCTGTAATAGATAAATTATATAAACAATATGCTACCAATTGTATCAACTCACACATACATTAACATACAAATCTTTCTTTTTCAAATTCACATTCACTTCGCATAATCAAGCATCACATCAATCAACTGAGATTATTGCTCCTCTTATACTACTTGATGCCATCAACCAAGTCAGCCTAAACCAATTTGAAATAGGTCACACTAAAACATTCCCATGGTAGTAAGGAATGGAACTTGGACCACCTCACACAATACAACACACCTCAGCATGCTGCATAGTCTCTAAGATCTTTGGTACGAGTGGATAGGATCCACACGTTACAATTGCATTGACCAAAGCACAATTAACATGTCCAAGATAGGATTGTTCCAAACCAAACGCTCCACCATATGTTGCACACTAAAAGGGACCATCACTGACACATATAAGTAGAAACACATAAAGCACATCTTTTGGTGAACACTTATACCGATACACCAAAGATATCGTTGTACATTAATTGATATAGAAAATCAACCAAATTGTGGATATGTTGACATTTATGAAAAACATTAATGTAAAAAACAAGAACTACATCAACTTCACATTATAACAATCTCCCCCTTTGTCATTGATGGAAACATTCATCAATAGAAAATAAAATAGTTCTCTATCAAATGATATCAGCATCAAATTTCTTTGTCATTCTTCTCTAATTTTTCTTCTCCCCCTTTGGAAATAATTAAAAAGGAAAAAACTCCCCTGATTGACTCACTTTTATCCCCCTAAGAGGAATCCCCCAAGCATTTATCCAAAAAATAATTAGCATGCAATTCACTAAACCAATGGACACATAGATGCAAATAGTGAACATTAGGAAGGGGTCGAATGCCTAGTTTCTTCCTGAGATACTAAAAAGTATCCTTGATCAAATGTTTTTTTAAATATGTCTTCTATCTTCTCCTTTGTAGGAACATACTCAAGCTTAACTTCCTTCTCCAAGACCTTCTATCTCAAGAAATGATACCTGAGAGATGTTTTTTTCTTGAATGTTGCATTGGATTCTTTGAAATGATGATAACACTAGTATTGCCACACATTATTAAAATCAGCTCATCAAAAGTTATACCAATATCCATCAAGGTTTGTTTCATCCAAAATACTTGAGTATAACATGAGGATTGTATAATGTATTGTGATTCAACATTTGATAATATTATAGAATCCTACTTCTTTCTTGACCAAGAAATCAACCAGGAGCCAAGAAAGTAAGCTCTACCATTAGTACTTCTGTGGTTTTCCACACAACTTTCCCAATCCGCATCAGTATAGGTGGTTAGTGTGAAATATGAACCTTTTGGATACCATAATCTAAACTCTTATGTTCCCTTCAAATATCTGAAAACCCTCTTTACTGCTATAACATGTGATTCTTTCGGTTCTTGCTAAAATTTGGTTGCCAAACATACTACATACATGATATTTCATCTAGTAGAAGTCAGGTACAATAATCCTTCAATCATTGATCTATATTTATTTGTATCTTCTTTTGGTGAATCGTCTTCCTTAGTCATCTTACAACCAGTAACAATAGGGGCACATACTGGTTTAGAATTATCCAAATCAAACTTCTTCAACAATTCCTTGACATACTTGGACTATGAAATTAAAATGTATTTACTGTTATGATTTTCCTGCCATCCAAGAAATAAATTCAACTCACCAATCATGGACATCTCAAAATCCTTCTGCATCTCCTCTACAAATTTCCTTCACAAGTCATATTTTTCTCCAAAAATAATGTCATCAACATAAACCACAATAATCAAAATCTAATCTAAATAAATCTTGTAATACAAGTTATTATCTTTAGAACCTTTCTAAAATCCTTGCTCAAACATATATCTATCCAATATGTCATACCAGTCTCTCAGAACCTTCTTCATTCCATATATCACCTTCTTCAATCTGCAAACTACATCTGGGCTCTCTTTTGATCTAAATCCTTCTGATTCTTCAATGTAAACTTCTTCTTTCAGTTATCCATTCATAAATGTTGACTTAACATGTATTTGATAAACTTTGAAATCCTTATAAGTTGCAAATGCCAAGAATATCCAGATTGCCTTCATCTAGGCAACATGGGAATAAACCTCATTAAAATCAATTCCCTCAATCTGAGTATAACCTTTGCATACTAACCTTGTCTTGTTCCTTATCAACTTTCCAGTTTCATCCAGCTTGTTTCGGTAAACCCACTTTGTACCAATCACATTCTCATCAGTTGGTCTGGCAAGAAGTTACCAAGTCTGATTCCTTTCAATCTGATCAAGTTCTTCCTTCATTGCCTTTACCCAGTCCTAATCATTACATTATGCTTCTACATATTTAGGCATAATTTTTAAAAGTAAACATAATATAACTTGTTCTTATGCTACTCTACTTCTAGTAACAAGTCCTCTATTCGTATCACCAATAATTTGGTTCTCAAAATGATTTCTTTGTACATACCTTGGTGTCTTAATTGTAGATTTTGATACCACTCTTGTCTCTTCCTCATCTTTCTTCTCTTCCTTTTCTTTGTCCTTTGTATCAGACTCATTCAATGTGCTTCTCAAGAGTCTTCTAAAAATCTTCATCAACCTTTACATTCACACTTTAAAAAATATTATTTAGCCTTTTTTTGTAACACTAGCACATATTTCTCTTTGTATAATATCCCAAAATATACCTTCATCTTCTTTGTTGTCAAATTTTCCAAGATTTTCCTCATCCTTCTAAATGTAGTATCTTCTGCCAAAAATCTTGAAATAATTTAGTGTAGGTGCTCTTCCATGCCATAGCTCATATGAAATCTTGTCATAATTCTTCTGGTAAAGTACTTTGTTAAGGGTGTACACAACTATGTGTACTGCTTCTTTCTAGTAAACCTCTGATAATCTTGCTTCCTTTATCATCATCCTTGCTACTTCCTGTATTGTCTAATTCATTCTTTCCACTACACCATTTTTTTGCGGTGTTCTGGCTACTGAAAAATTGTCTCTTGAATCCATGTTTCTAACAAAAATTCTCAAACTCATTAGATGTAGATTCTCCTTCTTTATCAAATCTTAGACATTTGATTTTCCTACCACATTCATTCTGAACTCTTTCTTTAAAAATATTGAACTTTTCAAACACTTCTAATTTTTCTCATAGAAATTCAACCCAAGTCAATCTTGAATAATCATCAATAAAAAGTATGAAGTATCTCTCACCTTGTAAACTCCTTATTCTTGTAGGACCACACAATTCAGTGTGCACTAGATCTAGTAAACTGATAGATAAATGATCTTTATCTTTGAATGACTCTCTTATCTACTTTCCTTCCTGACATCCTTTACCGATAACATTGTCTAGTTTTCATAGTCTAGGTAAATCTCTGACTACATGAGATGAACTAATTCTTACTAAATTATCAAAATTTATGTGACATGTCCTTCAATGAAAAATCCAACTATCACCAGTTTGAGAGAGTAAGTTGTTGGAAAACTACAATGGAAACAATTGTTGTTTTTTCATCAATGTCAAACCTTAATTGGTGAGACTATTGCTATCTGTTTGAGTACCATATCTATTGATTGATAAAGGAAAGGATAACAAGAATACCAAGTGAAATGGTTGAGTTATGGGAAATCACAAGGGTATTTGATCAGTTGGCACATTGGCAAAGTAATGTGTTGTTTATCTTTTGATGATAGTTTATTGAGAAGAGTTAATGTTGAGCAAAGTCTGTGATGACCAAGAACCAGTAAATTGCCGAGGAAACCAATAATGACCGAGCAGAAGAACACAGTGTTGACCAAGCATCAGTATTTTGGTAATTGTTTAGATTTGAGATCTCTGGCCAACATAATTGATTTTATTGGGACATGTAAAGTTAAGTAAGGATAAGAATGATTGGTCCACACTATTTAATTGCATGGGTAACCGTAATTAATGCATGCATCCAAGATTTAATTAGTGATTTCTTTGGAGAAGTAAAGTAAATATAAAGATGGAAATATCTGTTGGATCTGACCTAACCTAAGATCTACGATCTTGATTAAGCGGAAAAATATTTATTTGACCTAGATGAAGAGGTATAAGATAACCTCAAGGGGTTATTCATGATGTGGATGTAAGAAGTGTATGCAAGAGGATTGCATAGTTAATTGACTGATTGGCATGATCTAGCAGAAAAGGCTGAACAAAGAAGCAGAGAGCTGCGAGAGTGATTGCTTGACGAATTTCCAAGAAGATCTAAAGATTGAAAAGAGAATGGAGGCCACTCAGTGAATTAGCATTAAAGTTGAATTAGATCTGAATTTGCAAAGAAAGTTGTATGTATCATATCACACCTTTTGATTACTTTCTAACCATTGTATCAGTCAAAATCCTTTAACCATTTTGACCTAATAGTCATTGTGTAAATCCTTTGAGCAAGGTGACATTTAGGTAGAATGTTCTAAGTCCTCTAACAAGGCCACTCCTGATAGGGTGATTAAATCCTTTAACCAGGTCACATTTAGCAATGTGTTTTGTAACGTTTAACAGGGTTGGGTCCTAACAGAGCTCACTTCAGAAGAGTGAAAACTTGATAGAATGTTATTGGTGGTTTCTCCCAAATTGGGTTTCTACGTTAAATACTGGTGTCAACTTGTGTGAATGTTTATGTTTTGTTTTACTGTTAAGTTTCTGCAAGCTGATTACATTTGAATAGTAAAACTGCATATGTATGTTGTTGATTTATGCTATTGCTACCAAGCAGATCTGAGTTGTTCAAAGTAGTATAAAGTTTAATTTGGTACATCTAGACCTGAGGATAACTGATTCACCCCCCCTCTTAGTTATTTTGAATTCATTCTAACATAAGCATCCTTTTGTAGCTCCTTCAAGTTGGTACATATTTCTCAATGTCTTCATCCCAACTGCAATTACTACTTCTGATCTTTTCTTAATCTCACATCCTTCATTCTTGAACACAACATCTAGCCATTTTCACACATTTTTCCAACACTCAAAAGATTATGACACAAACCCTTGACATAATAACATTGTCAGTGTTATGCTTTCCACCAAAAGTTATTGAACCTCTACTGACAATAATTGTTTCCTGATTAAACCAAAGAATCAAACAGGACTACATCATATCTGTCAAGTGTTACAAATTTACTTTTATCACCATTCATATGATTTGAACAACCACTATAAATCAACCATTCATTTTTTTTCCTTGTAACATACAAATTAGTCTCAACATTATCATCAATTTGTGGACATATGTTAGAAATATCAATCTCGTCTTTAGAAAAGGAATAGACAATCTTCTATTTATGACTCATCATCTAAAATACTAGCTTCTTCATTAACATAGTAGGCTTTCTTACTAAACTTCTTAGATTTATGCCTAAAACCTTTCTCCAGACACCTAGTAGCCAAATGACCAATTTTAGCACATCTAAAACATCTAAAAGGTAACATACCTTTGTATTTGCTAGTACATTTCTTCAACTTCCTTGCAAATTTTTCTTCCAACTAATCTAAATCTTCAACACCATCCACATTTTGCTTTGATTTTGTTTCTTTAAATGCTATATTAGATCTACTCTTCTCCTTGCCAAAATTTATTAACTCAAATAAAATCAAGGTGCCAAATAATTATTCTCTGGTGAACTTCTTCGGATCGTATACCTCCTCAATAATCGAGATCTTGCACTATAACTATCTGGTAATGACATCAAGATCTTCTCCATAACATCTTCATTGCAGGTGATATTTCCTTCTTGATTCTTTACTTCATTCACAACATTGTTAACCCTCTGAAAGTAGATTCTTATGTCTTCACCTTCTTCCATTCTCATATTCTCATAATTTTTCTTAGTTGTTAGCTTCTTAGATAACTTAACCCTATCATTGCATTCATAAATATCTTTAAACTTTTCCCATACTTTATAAGAAGTCCTTAATGAAATAACCTTCGCTAATTCAATCTTTGATAAAGCACTAAATATTGTATACCTTGCCCCTTCATTCCCCTCATAGGATGTGATTTCATCTGGAGTAGTAGGGACATTCTGAGGTAACACATACTTCTTCTCCACATGCTTGCATGTGGTGAAACCAATCGAGATCATATATCTTCTCATCTGCTCCTTCCATGAACTATAGTTATATCCATCAAACATGGGAATGTTCAATTTTTACACCATCAGATCTCCCTCAACTGGTTAATCTCTATATCTAGTAACCATTCTCTGGTACCAATTGTTGAACAAGACGAATAATAGAGAGAGGGATAAATTAGTTATTCACAAACACTTATTAAAAATTTTACTTAACCGGTAAGAACTTAAACAATTCTGAAACTTATAACAGATGTAAACATGAAAGCACAAAACCATCAACACAATGAACACTATAATTTACACGGAAACCCAATCTAGGAAAAATGGAGAAACTAATTCTTATGAAATGAAACACCATTTAAGGTGATTTTTACAATGGCTCACTGCTAGTTTTCTCACTGCAGGTTGGCTCACTGCTGGTTGGGTTCATTACCCAGAAATATAAAAGGCTCACTGCCAGAATATAAGAAATGAAAAGAGAATCTACCACTAAAGTTTCTATCTCCGATACTCTTCAATAGAAAAATGTTAAAACTATCTAATACTGATTGCATCAACTCACACATACATAAATATACAGATCTTTCTTTTTCATATTCTTATTCACTTCACATAATCAAGCATCACATCAATCAACTGAGATTATCATTCTTCTTGTACTGGTTAATGCCATCAACAAAGTTGGCCTAAAATAATTTGAAATAGGTCACACCAAAACATTCCCGCACTGGTAAGGAATAAAACATGGACCACCTCACACAATATAACACGCCTCATCACGCTACACAGTCTTCGAGATCTTTGGTACAAATGGATAGGATTTACACATTACAATTGCATCAACCGAAGCACAAAAGATACATCCAAGATAGGATCATTCCAAACCAAATGCTCCATAATTGTTGGAATAATGGAATGGTATGTAGTGAGAGGGGAGGGGTGAATTAGTACCCTTAAATTTTTTTATCAATTAACATTTAATCCTTTAGGAATCAATTCCTTGCATTACCGACCATAGATGCTATTCTATCTTTGTGCATGTAATATCAAATCATAAACCTAATTTGTATGTAAACATTCATAAAATATAATGACACATAACACAAGAATTGGTAACACATAAAACCCCTGTTAGAATGTAAAAACTGAGGTAGGGATAAAAACCACAAAGCTTCACTATCTATAGAATGGAAGGTGTCGGTTAAGGCTTACAAGTTTGATCACTTCTGATGATCTTACCCTGTTAGGAGTAACATGTTTAGATTGGTTAAGGTCTACTTTGTTAAGAGATTTAGCAACAGTGTTTAGTGTGCACTCAATTAAGAGATTTACAAAAGGATTTTTAAATCCACCTTCTTAAAGGATTTCTTCTATTTGCTACACTTGTTAGAATGTAGTAAAAAATACTTATTGACTTGATAAAATGCAATCCTGAATTGCTGAGCATAGATCCTTTAAGTTTACAATATGATGTATCACCTACAGTGATTGATTAATACCTCTATTATGCTCGGTAGCCTTGAATCTTGTTCTTTATAACTGATTTCATCTTTTGTTGTCCTTCTGCATGAAACTTTGTATTTGATCCATAGATGTCCTCTTTGACTACAATCATCATCACATCATCTTGTTCTGATTGATTGCACATCTATTTATACAATGAATTGACCTAAATAGGTTTCAAGATTAACTATGAAAACTCTATGATCAAAGGTTTACAACTTGACCTTGATCTCCTAGTTTGCATGTTTACAATCAGTTAGATTGATTAAAACAATTATATTTTCTTTACTTGTCCCTCAAGAAATGGTTTTAAAGACAAGCTTTAAAGATAAATATAAAACTTAAGTATTTTATCTTACGTGTAATTCAGATCCAAATTTCTCAGAATTAAAGGTGTCTCTTGGTAGACTGATGCTCGGGTTTCTCTGTAGTCTTTCCTCGATGATGTCTTTTTAGACATTCTGCTTCTCAGTTTTCTCTGTAGACTGTCTGTCGGTTTACATTGTAAACTGTGTTGTCAGTGTTCACTTATAAACTTGTCTATCATGTTCCTTTTTGAACTTGTCTGTCGGTTTACACTGTAAACTATGTTGTCAGTGTTAACTTATAAACTTGTCTATCGGGTTCCTCTGTGAACTTTTCTTTCGGTTACACTGTGATCATTATGTCGGTGATAGTGCACTTAGCATTGTCAGTTACCTCTATGAACTGTATCGGGTTGCACTATAAACATGTCTTTCGTTGATAATGTTACCAACGGTTCAAAAATTGTTTCCTTTGTATACTAATGGAAAAATATGATCATCAATCTTCCCCTTTGACATTAGTACCAAAAAATGATACGTGCAAAACTAAAATGTTTAGTATATAAACCATGTATTTTACCTTGTCAATATGAATCTCCCTTTGTGCTTACATCGATAAAGTATATGTACATGTATATACACTTGCCTTTATACATATATTTTCCCCTTTCACCTTATCACACCAAATCATTTCCCCTTTTATCATATCAATTCCCCCTTTTTTTATAATAATGAAAAAGGTGTCAGACTTACAATTTGTCAAATATTTGGGAATGGGATTTTCGAATGTCCTCTATTTGCTTTGCCCATTGTTCTTTGAGGTGCTCAAGGGTCATGATTTACAAGGTGATTCTTGCATGCATATCATATATGCTTTCTGTTACAGAAATCTCCGGGGTGACAATCAATTGTCTTGCCAAGGTCATATGTTGTTGCAGTAATGTGAGATTTGGTAGTAGTAAAGCCTAGAGCTTGGTTACCTCATCTCTGAATTTGGAGTCTGCCTCTAGAATCTCAAGTCTCAACCTTTTAGCTTCCATAATCTTGTCATAATGCAACTTGAATGCATTGTCATTGGTTGTGAGACCTTGTGCACTAACATTAAGATCTACATCTATCTTTGCAATCTTTTCACTACTATCCTTAGTGAATTGCTCTATTGTGCATAAATTTTGAACTAAGGTTATATCCTCTGAAAAAATTGGTTCCAATGTATTGACTAGTTCACATAGCTTTACCTTGTTCTCTGCCACTTCTTGTCTGATTTTCTCTATTAGCTTATAGTGGTACTTCTACTCTGCACGTTCTTCTATTACCTTCTCTACATTTACATTCTGTGATGTGATGGCTTTGGTAAGAACTGTTAATTGATCAAGTATAGAAGCATTTTGATCAATGTCAGTATCAGGTAAAATCTATAATAAGATATCCTTTGTAGTTTCTAGTACTTGTGTGTCCTTGGTCTCCTTTTTGAGCTTATCTTGTATAGCTTTCCTTTTACAAAGTTCTGCATACTTTGTAAGTGACTATAGATCCAATGTCCTAGGATCACATTCTGGTATTTCAATGATCTCATCCAAGGTGACTGGATTTTTATTCTTCTTTTTATTTTTCTTTGTAATTGTGGTGGAGGAAGTTGTATGTAGAACTATATCAAGATCCTTTGCTTGGTCTGATGTACCTTGTGAAGGATTTGGGGGTGTGGTGCCTTTTACCTACTGCTTGGTATTTACCTGTTGGTTGGTAGTGGATGTCTCCACATTAGCCTTAGCTTTATTTGCAGCTTGTCCTTCAGTATCCTTTGTTGTGGCATCAAATTTTTCTTCACTTGCATCTTTCTACTCTCCATCTGTTACTTTTTTCTCATTAGTTGTGTTTTTATGCTCCCCTTCACCCTTATCCTTGGGTATGCTTGCATCATGGTCAAGTAACTTCTCCTTTTATGAGATAATATTGATAGCCTGTATCAATAATGGTATTTGTCCTGGTATATTAACTTGTTCAACATCTGTTGTTGTGTCCTGTTCCTTGGTTTTCTCGGTGGCACTAGTGACAACTTCATCTACCTTTACCTCATCAGCAAGATTTTCAGTGATATCTATTATTGTCACATCTTGGATTGTGACATCTGTTGTATCCTTTAATGACTGCAAAATATGAGGTACATCATCCATGACCTTTCTTTCTTGTGTTGTTAATTCAACTGGATTGACATCCTCAACGTCATTTATTAAGATGTGTTTAGGGCTCGATGTTGCCTTCTTTCTCTTCATTGTGAGGCTTTTCAGTAAGTGCTAATACTTTCTTGGGGCTAGTATCCTCTTTAGGTAGATTGAATATTTTTCTTCAAGTATCATCACTTTCCTTATCAAGCCCTATTAAGATTCCCTGTAGTACTCCGTAGGCTCTCAATTTTGGTGAGAACTTCTTTGAGTGCATATTCATCATTTCATCAATTTCTTCCATTTTTGACTCGGGTGGCATAATTGAAACTGGGGATCTTTCCCTTATTTGTCTTTCAAAATTCAATGCAAATGCCCACCTTGCTGATAACCTATCTTAAAGTTCTTGTGGCATCATCTTATCAAACTGTATAGGTATATATTTGAATACACACATTGTCTTGATGATGGCTTCTTCTATCTTATTCTAATCCTCGGTATTCAGAGTTAGCCATTGTCTAATCTTGGGATCAGATATTCTACCTGACTTGATGATTGATGTAGCAGTCCCATCAATTGTGGTAGGAATTTTTTTCTTTTTAGGTTGTTCATCTTGTTCAGTGTCTTCCTTATCTTCCTTGCTTCGGATTAATCTACTTATTCTCTTTGGTTTTGATGTTTTCCCGGTTTGAGGCTTCCTTTTATAAGTCCTCACTTTTCCTTTCTTTACTGGTGGTGAGTCTTCTTTTGTAGTTTGACTCTTTGTTCTTGATGCAGTAGTTGTCCTTGGTTTCTTTGGGGGAGGTGCATCAGAATCTGTTGATTTAGAGTCACTCACTTGTTCACCTTCACCGATGGGTGACTATCCCTCGGTGTCATCTTTTTGTTCTATTTCTTCTTCATTAACCAACAACTTCTTTTCAAGTGTCTTTACCATTTTGGTCTTCTTTTTGTCTATCTTTTTAAAAACTAAGCGTTTTTTTTATTCTGGCCTTAACTTCTTCATAGGTTCCAAATCTTGGTAATGATTTGTCTAGTTGTTCATTCAATAATTCTTCAATAACATTTGTGGCCTGATCTATGTTTATCTCATAGTCAAGTGGTGCTAACCATGCTATCCTCGGTACAACTGGTTTGATCAAAGTTGTATCGGTGTCCACCATGAAACAAATATCATCTTTATATTGATCCACCAGTTGTTTTGGTATCCTCATCCTTTTCTGCATTCCCTCCTTTAATCCGGTGAAATATTCATCCATGACTGATGTAAATTTGTCCCCTAGTGACTTAATAAATTCACTAATTTGAATTGTCACTGGTCGGGTAGTGTCCCTATTGACATTACCGACAAATGGGAAGAAGTCTTGAAAGTAGACTAATATACACATGAGGAGTGAACAAAAATTACATGAATTATGTTTTTCTGATCTAATGGTCCTCATTTTCTCCTCTAGTTGCTTCATTAGAAGCTCAGATAGATCCAGTTGTAGACCCTTCTTTACAATCTTGTGAGCAGTGTCAACTAATCCGTATACAATGTTGTTTAGTATATTGTCTTGGAATACCTTGTATCCTAGCACACATGCACCAAATTTCAATTATGGATCAGTGATGGAATTTACCTTCAATCCTCTTCCATCCCATACTGCACCTGTCATCTTTTCTATGTCGGGTCGAGGAGGATGTTTGAGTGCTTTTTCCTTTTTGGTTACTGGATAACCGATTAATGTGTGTATTACATCTTTGGTAACCGGTTTTGGCTCATCCAGCCACATCTTTTGGTTATGTACTTGGCTAAGAACTATCTGATTCCACTCGATCTTGAACTCCTTCAGGAACATTAGGGAATTTGGCATCCCTTTCACCTTAATGTGTTTATGTTCATCTATGATGTTTCCATCTATGCAAAGCTTCTTGTAAGCTTCCTCAACTTCCAAATCTCTGATTTGTACAACTTTGTAGTGGATATACGCTTGGACATCCTCAACTAGTAAAACCCTAGGTGGTATGCTTGAAAATGCTCTAGCGTCGTTGGGTTGTGAAGCTACCTTTGGAAATAATTTATACTTAGGCTCTTCACATGTAGTGTTCTTGATTAGGTTGACCTTTTTATCTTTGGCATTCTTGATCTTGGACACATGAGATGTGGTTGCCATTGTTTATTGAAATTAGGGCTTTTCTCGCAAACAAACTGTGAGCTTTGTGAGTCTTAGATACTCACTTGATCTACTGTAGCTACTATTAATCTGTCTAAATGTTGTGAATATGCGTGTGAGTTGCTTTGCAATCTAGTCGTTGTTCTTCACTTTGTGCTCTTCTCTTCGCTCTGCTCTTTGTTGTTAATCACTTTGTGAATGAATGAGATTTCTGTCACCTTTTTATACATGATGCCCTAAGTGGTACAATTAATTATTTACCCACTTCTCAGTGTTCAAAGACGGATTCTCTCAAGGAACATGCTAACTTCATTCTCGGTGAGAATGTGATGCTTGGGGTAAGTGTTAACTCAATTGACTTTTCACATGTTATCGACAGTGCTCGGTATGTAGCGAAGACTACATTGTCTTTTACATGAATACCGATGGTGCTTGGTTTACATCAACAACTTAGCTTTTTTATGTTCATCAACAATTCTTAGTATGCATTTGAGCAACGTGATTGTATTCACAAATTCATAATAGGTAATACCATAGTGCATCTTTATTCATGCTAGTTTGGCATTTTATCAATGTATATTGGAACTGATGTAAAATATAACTTGGTATAGTGGAGTTCCATACTTGCTTGTTTTGCTTAGGTGGGGGTGGTGATATCACCAAATCCATTAGATAAGGTGTCACCAATTGTATTGCTCGGTCTAGCATCATCTGTGTTTGTAGATTTCCTCTACATTTTGTTTCTCATTCTTCTAATATCAATGGTATTGGCATTGGAAAAAGTGCTTCTCTCTGTCACTCGGTCTCTATAGTCCTTTCTTAGATGACCAACCCTATGACAGTGTAAGTATGTCATTCTGGGGTTAGTCCAACTTCTAGACTTTCTCATCCATTTTCTAATGCAGTTTGCAGCTATGTGTCCATATCTACCACATGCTGCACAATTTTTACATGTGTTTTAATCCCATACATATGAGTTACCGATTCTTTTCGATTGATAAGAATTTTCTTGTTCTTTTGGCTTC
The DNA here is from genome assembly GCA_018584345.1 of Thuja plicata. Classification (NCBI taxonomy): domain Eukaryota; kingdom Viridiplantae; phylum Streptophyta; class Pinopsida; order Cupressales; family Cupressaceae; genus Thuja; species Thuja plicata. Next base: position 460,695 of record MU223285.1, on the reverse strand, counting down.
CATGCTTGATTTTTCTTCTTCCTATATTCAAGAGATGTGTGCCCATGCATTTTTCAAGTAGGAAAATATTTTTCCATGTAGGTTTCCTTCTTTGGTTGTTTCACATTAGATCTGCATTCATATGCTTTGTGTCCTTTCTTGTTACAGTTATAACAATTTCCTATGAATGTAGATGTGGATTTAGGAATACCTTTAGCTTTGCTCCTGCAAACATTTAATGTGTGGCCTAGTTTTCCACAGTGATTACATGTATGCTTCCTTGGTCTTGGATTTGTGTAGACATCTTTTTGATAAACTTGGTATGATGATTCTCCATGCTTGATATACCCTAGACCAGTATTGTTGTTGACTCTTCTTTGTCCATCCAGAAAATCATCCATTCTTTTTGTACTCTCTTCAGCTTTCTTGATCATATCATTGTGCTATTGCTGAATCCTTACTTCATGCTTCATTCTTTCATTTTCTTCTCTTAGCTCACCAATAGCTTCCAATTTCCCATTGAGTTCTATGCTCACTCGGTTAGCCTCCTAAATCATAAGAACAATTTGATTGGTGATCACATGATGATGTTCAATAATTCTTTGTATTTCTAGTTCTTTCTCTTGTAGCTTTTCAGTGATCTTCCTCATATCATCAATAGCTAGTGTTCTTTCTTTCTCAGCTTGTCTAGCATTATTCATAACCTCAATCATCCTTACCATCTATGTCTCTTAACCAATTTGCAGTGATTTTACTTGTCTATCTAGATGTTGATTGATTTCATTCAGACTTGTAATGCTCCCTTCAGATGTGTCTGATGTAGATCTTGTTGACTCAAACAAATCAGGTATCTATTCTTCATGATAGTCTGTTTTATTATAGTGAGATGTCACAACCTTTCTTTCATCTAGTATCTCTCTCATCTTGATTCTATCTTCTTTGTATTGCTCATAGAATATCTGTATATGCAACTTCTGATTCTCAATATTCTTGTCTAGCTTATACCTTTCCATTGTATGATCTTTTCTCTCAAGTGATTTAAACTTTTCCAAATAAGAGACCTTGCTCTGACACCAATTGTTGGAATAATGGAATGGTGTGTACTAAGAGGGGAGGGGTGAATCAGTACCCTTAAAACTTTTTATCAATTAACCTTTAATCCTTTAGTAATCAATTCCTTGCATTACCGACCATAGATGTTATTATATCTTTGTGAATGTAATATCAAATCATAAACTTAATTTGTATGTAAACATTCATAGAAACATTCATGAAATATATTGACACATAAAAAAAGAATTGGTAATGCAGAAAACCCATCTTAGAAGGTAAAAAATACGGTGGGGATGAAACCCACAAAGCTTCACTATCTGCAGAATGGAAGGTGTTGGTTAAGGCTTACAAGTTTGATCACTTCTGATGATCTTACCCTGTTAGGAGTAACATGTTTAGACTGGTTAAGGTCTACTCTATTAATAGATTTAGAAACAATGTTTAGTGTGCACTTGGTTAAGATATTTACAAAAGGATTGTTAAATCCACCTTCTTAAAGGATTTCTTCTATTTGCTACACTTGTTAGAATGTAGTAAAAATACTTATTGACTTGATAAAATGCAATCCTGAATTACTGAGTACAGATCCTTTAAGTTTACAATATGATGTATCACCTACAGTGATTGATTAATACCTCTATTCTTCTTAGTAGCCTTGAATCTTGTTCTTTATAACCAATTTCATATTTTGATGTCCTTCTGTATGCAACTCAGTATCTGATCCATAGATGTTCTCTTTGGCTACAATCATCATCACATCATCTTTTTCTGATTGATTGCACATCTATTTATAGAATGAATTGACCTAAATAGGTTTCACGCTTAACTATGAAAGCTCTATGATCAAAGGTTTACAACTTGACCTTGATCTCCTAGTTTGCATGTTTAAAATCAATTAGACTAATTAAAACAATTATATTTTCTTTACTTCCCTCAATAAATGGTTTTAAAGATAAGCTTTAAATCTAAATATAAAACTTAAGTATTTCATCTGACGTATAACTCAGATCCACATTTCTCAGAATTAATGTTGTCTCTCGGTAGATTGGTGCTTGGGTTTCTCTGTAGTCTTTCCTCAGTGATGTATTTGTAGACATTCTTCTTATCGTTTTTCTCGATAGACTATCTGTCGGTTTACACTGTAAACTGTGATGTCGGTGACATAGGTGTTCACTTATAAACTTGTTTGTCAGGTTCCTATGTGAACTTGTCTATCGGTTTACACTATAAAATGTGTTGTTGGTGCTCACTTATAAACTTGTCTGTCAAGTTCTTTTGTGAACTTGTCTATCATTTTACACTGTGATCATTTTGTCAGTGATAGTGCACTTAGCATTGTTTGTGACCTCTGTGAACTGTCGTGTTGGATTGCACTGTAAACCTTTATTTCGGTGATCATGTTACCGATGGTTCAAAAAATGTTTCCTTTGTATACTAATGGAAAAATATGATCATCAATCTCCCCCTTTGACATGAGTATAAAAAAATGATATGTGCAAAACTAAAATGTTTAGTATATACACCATGTATTTTACCTTGTTAATATGACTCCCCCTATGTGCATGCCTTGGTAAAGTATATGTACATGTATCTACACTTCGCTTTATATATATATTTTCCCCTTTCACTTTAGCACACCAAATCATTTCCCCTTTTATCATATCAATTCCCCCTTTTTTATAATAATGACAAAGGTGTCATACTTACAATTTGTCAAAAATATGGGAGTGAGATTTTGGAATGTGTTAGAGTAATCAGTTTACTCTTTTTCGGCTTATGCTTTCACTTAGGTGCATATAATTAATACTTTATATTAATTATATTGCGCATCCTACCTCTTAGGTTTTAGGGTTTGTTCACCTTTATAAGGTCAAACTTTGTAATCTCTTTTCATTAATTCAGTTAATATTTTTGCTCTCACCTTTTGAGTAAAAACTGAGTTTCACTTTTTCCTTCTTTCAATTCATTTCTTGTGACAGGTTTTTGCATGCAGCTGGATCTTGGCGTGAATCTGATCTTTCATCAGATTCTACATGGTATCAGAGCCTTACTGTTGCAGCTTGTTCAATTTTGGTGAGAGCTGTGGATCAAACCCTCTCTTTCTGGGGTTTCTAGAGTCTTTTTTATCACTTTGGAGGAGACACGATCTTCTAGAGTAGATTGAGCAGAATCGGACACCGCCATTGCGTTCAGAAGGCCTGGGAGAGTCAAAATCACATAAAACTCGACCCCGTTTGGCCTCCGTGACCCCAGGGAAAAATATCGAGCCTACTAGGGCCGTACGGCTCAAAAATCGAGAAAAAAAATCTCGAAAAATGTGAAAAAAACACGTTTTAGGGCTCCCACGGGCGCTGCCGCCAGTGCGCCACCCGCAACGGCCATAGGGCAGCGCGCCACCAACGCGCCCCCACCGCGCCGCCGGGGCCATCCGCCGCCCGGCCGCCACCCGGCCGCCGCTCGGCCGCCGCCCGTGCCCGACCTGGGCTCCGCCTGCGCTCCGCCAGGGAGCCACCACAACCGGTGGCACCGCCGCTAGCCTGCCCGCCTGCACAGTGCTGATGTCATCCTGACGTCAGCCTGACATCAGAGGCCAGAAAATTTTTTCTGGCAGTTTTTTTAAATTTTCCGGCGGTTTTTAAATTTTCCGGCGGCCGGTAAAATATTTTCCGGCGACCGTACCTGTGACGGCCAAACGGCCATCAAATTTAAGCCAGTGTCTGGTTTTTCCCAGGGAGCATACATTTTGGAGGGGCAGTTGGTTTTTCGATCATAACTTGGGCATATGGTATCGTTTTTCGAAAAACAAAATACCGTCGGAAAGGTGTTTCCGAGACGGACGCATTGGTACAGGTCTCATTTCTTGATCTCTCCATTTGGTTGCTGTTTTTCATAGTCAAAGTTGTGCCTTCGTTTGTGCTCCTGTTCGGCTTCTGGAACTCAGGTTTTCTCCTCATTTTTCTTTGTGTGCTTTCAGTAGTTGTTCATTTGAGGTG
>MU223285.1:430482-443486 GCA_018584345.1 Thuja plicata | reverse complement strand
ATGTGTCTCTTATGTGGCTCTTATGTGGATGCCACATAGATGCCACCTCATTCAACCCCTCCTCTTCTATCCCAAAAATCTATAAATAGAGGCCTTCTCCTCTTGCATTTTCATCTCTCATATTTGCGTTTTTATCATGCTAACATAGCTCTAGATTTCATATTTTTTTTTATATGCTCTTAGTTTCTTGCTTAAATCACATAGATCTTACATGCTAGGTTTCTTTGGCTGAAATGGATCATAGTTTCCTTCTTGCTTTGCATTTCAATATCATAGTAGCTGCATCATTGTTGAGTAGAATTTGAGACTTGTTCCTCATACTAGTTCTTGAATCTCTTCTTTCCATCCAATTTTGAATTCATATTTGCATTGCATTGGAGATCCATTCAATTTTGTGTTTGAGAGAGCACATGCACAATCAATCTAAAAGATAAAATCAAACAAGTAATATAGGGTGCAAATAGCTTGTTTTAGCTCTATCTGATGTTATGATGATGTCTTTTTGGTTTCTTGCTTACTTCATGGATTATATTATCTAACCCGCTAACTTCTCATGTTTGAGCTTGCTCCCAACAGATTGAAGATTTCACCATACACATTCTGGCACGCCCGGTGGGACCCACATCCCCAAAACTCTTCTAATTTCTTATCTCTTTCTTTCAAAATTTTCCAAACTCACAGATCGACGTCTCCAATTTACACAGAGGAATTTGCACAAATGCTTGTTCTTCTTGCACTGTCATTCGGCGTTTGCGCCACACCCAAGTCTGCATTTCACAGATCAGTATCTCCATTCTGTATTGTTTTTATTGAGATTTACAAAAGCTAACTTTTTCTTGTCAAGATCCATTGTGTTTCCCACTATTTTTTGGCGTTTTGACATTCTATTTTTTAGCAGAGATCAGTTTTATAAGAAGTTATAATGTCAAAATTTAACTAAAAAGGAACACTTTTTTGATAAGTCATCAAAGAACACCTTTTTTAATGGTTAATCAATCTCAGCATAGGTTTTTTGGATCAATTTAAAGAGTTAAGAGAAAAAGAACAACAACTTACTTCATTGTTTTGCTGTGTTTTTTGTTTTTTTGGCCTTTCAGGTACAACGGTGTCTGCGCAAACATTGGTTCACATTTCAACGTCTGCACCCAAATGTTGGTTCACACAAATCACTGTTTAGCATCTGTGATACACAGATTGGCGTCTGCACTGGTATAACAACTTTTCTGGTTCTTTGTGTTTCTTTTGGCTTATTTTACTGTCTCTGTGATTTTGGGATAAAATACAGAATCGGTGTCTGCGCCCTGAACTAGTGTCTGCGCTTTGTCAAATTTTTATATGCCATATTCTAACAAATTTTTGAGTGGTTTGATTTTTCAATGCTTGTCAAAGGCTTATTCTGAAACTACTAACTAGTTGTGTTGCAGTACCACTTGCCAAAGACATAAAATCAAAAGACTACTCACGTTTGTCTTGTAGGTTGCCTCAAAATCAAAATCGACCAAACGATCATGTTTGTTATCATTTTCTTAGGCACCTAGGCTAATTAGGAATATTTTTTTTTTCTAATCCAAAGAAAGTGTTAGGGGATTATGCTCTCTTCCCTTTTGGGAAGATCAAAAACCTAGACACATTTGCTTTGAGTTAAACATTTGAATCTTTTGGGAATTAACTAAACTTGTCTTATGTGTTTGTGGAGAAAATGATACTAGATAGGAGAGTATGCTCTTTTCGCCTTTGTGGGAAAATCAGAAATCCAGACTCTTTTTTTTCACCAATCCAATTTTCTTTTCAAGATAATCCTTTAGATGGGCCTGCTGGTTGACAGAAAAATCTCTCGGGAATGACCAACATGAGAACGAGGTGTAAGCCACATCACTCCAACTCACGTTAATCAAATTTAATCCTTGGGGTTAAAGCCTTGGGAGTCGATTGACATTTTAGCTTATACTCGGCTCTTGTCTAACTTAAGTGTAGCAACGTGGTCTCAATCATGTTTACATGACCACTTTTTTCAAGATGCTCTATGGGGTTATACGCCTGAATCGTGCTTGCATGAAGATGGAGGATGCAATCAAACAAAGACGCTTATTAAACACTCTAAGCATAGAAGCTACCCGATTCACCTCTGAACAATGATTTATTATTGTGCAAGAGGAGGGAAGAATCTCCCCCAAAGATCCCCATCATACGTGTCCAAGGGTATTATGTTGCGAAAGAGATCTTCGTAAAATGACAACAATACCTTAAAAAAGGCAAAAACACGGGTGCCCTTCAAGGGGTGACACTGTTGTGTGAGTTGAAAGACTACCAAGCAATGGGCCTATAATATTTCATGTGAATCCAATTCCCTAGGTAGATTTGTGCTTGAAGTGTTTGAATAAGATTGACAAATCCAAAACACAGACAAAATACTCAACATACAAATTTGTCACTTGCTTATATCCTTCAAGGTTTCTTTTTCCCTTGTTGGATTGTTTTCAAGACACATGCCTGTTATTTTTTTATTTGACTATTATGAAAGTGGTTCTTGCCATAGAACAAATCTATTGAAAATTAGAAATAAATCAAGCTTTTTCTAGATCATCAAGACACCGTCCATTTGCAAATTACCGCGAGCTTTTGAATTTGCCAACATCTTCAAAATCTGACCTTTTATAAGATATGTCCTAAGAACTCCAATTGCACATCTGAAATCAAAACTTTTCGCTATAGGACATGACCGATTCCAAGAATCACAAGAAGGTGAAAACTCCATTGCCTCCTATATACAGAGAACAAAAGAATACAACCCACACATTGTTGATTCCATCAAGCAAGAAACTCACACACGGGAAAATTTTGACAAAGTGGTATACAACAACAAGGTTTCTCGCTTCATGGTGAAGTATCGTCTAAACACTGCTTTTGTCACACTTGAGCAATATGACTAGCTGGTCTCCCACAACAAACACACATTCCTCCTCTTCTTAGGCTCACCTAGCTTGCATTTTAGGACCTCCCTTAGGTTGTCATCTTTAGAAACACATCACAACTCATCCTAGCATAATCCAATTCAATCCTAGTCAACCTAGCATCATCTTAATCATTATCCAAAGAATCCTTAATCATATCCCTCACTTGGTATTAATGCATTCCCTTTTGAGTTGCTTAGAACCTATATCTTAATCAAAACCCCATCCTTAATTGTCCTTAAACTAAGCGTTGTTTGGGATAATCCCCTTTGCCTTTGCAACCTCATCGCTTTGATCAAAAGGTTGGTTTGCGTTGACAGATAATCTCATCCACCGAGGACCACAAGTCTGTCTTAGGGAGATAATCACATCCACTTGATCCTACACTAGGGAAGGAAACCCTTAATTCTTTCATATACCAAGTCATCCGTAATTCGTAGGAGCATATTCATCATCCTAGATGCATCATAGTCCTAGCGCCATCATCTTTAGCTTCCTAGGAACATCCTTGCATTACATCTTGCATTTCATATCTCCTTAGGATAACCATTTCATGACACCAATTACACAAGCCACTAAGAAGAGGAAGGACATGGACCCTAATCTTGTAGCTAGTTCATCTAATCCTATGATTGACCATACTAATGCCATGGTCACCTATGCGCTTCAGTCCAATGAACAAATTGAGCACATTTGGGTAGATACTGATGAGACTCCCACCATGAGTACCATAGAGAAATTTATCAATCATCCAGGGCATGTCCACATGGTGAACACCATGAGTGGACGTAATAGCAGTCGGGTACTCTTAGACATTCAGCAACAAGGACTTCAACTCCCGCCTAGGATTATACCCACACTTGTCACATGACCTATGGCACTTCCAAGGGAACATTATCATCCCACTAGAAACAAATTTTTTGATGCACTTCAGCAAGCTATACAGGTGGGAACTCTTATCACACAAGTAGTGCAACCTTCCATCCCACCCTCCATCATGCACATGACACCATCTAGCTCGGGAGCCCCGCCTCCTAATCCAACATCAGGAGCACAAAAAATACCCCCATCGCTATGCAAGCACCTCCTCAATCCACAACCGCTCCACTTTCACAAGCATTCCCAACATTTGTAGCACAATTCCCACCACCACCATTCAACACCCAACAAACCACCATTCCACCCATCCCCACTCAGCCCATTAAAAATGCACCACCCATTTTGCATCATCAAAGCACCCAAATCTCCATGCCTATTCCACCTTTATCTTCCACTATGCACTTACAACAGAAACCACACTTCACCACATGCATGCCACCTACCTATTCCTATATCCAACCCTTATTTCTGCAAGGGTCCACATTCCCCACTCCACTAGCAACACAACCGCAACATATCGCAATAGTTCTGCCTCAAACACAATTCAACCCAAATCCTCCCATGCCACAAACATCTACCAATCCCTTCACCGTAACACAAATTCCTATCCAACCAATCCAGCAGCAACAACCAATCCAACAATAGCAACCAATCCAACAGTAGAGAAAACCAATCCAGCAACACACCCAACAAAAACAACCACAACAATAAATTGCCAACCCATTCACATCCTAAGCACAATGAAAAAAAAATCAACCCCTTCAATGCTGCACAACCCATCATCCAAACTACCCAGCAGCCACAACCATAAACACAGGGGGGAAATCCCTTCATGGCAAAAACACTACAATAGTTTTCTAATCCTTCCATCCAACCCACATAGTAACAACAAACTCATTCTGCCAACTACCTAGCCATGCCATCTTTTGCTGCATCACAAACCATTCCACCAACACAACAATTTAGTGTTCCCAGTAACACCAACTACCTCGCTACAACCACTAGGGGCATTCCACCGCAGAACACCTATCCTCCACCCTATGCAAGTGCACAATAGTCTCAGCCCAATTATCTAATGCCTCAGCAAACACAAGCATACTTCCAGTAGTTGCAACAACCCTATCAAGCACCACCACCTCCTCCACTGTAATATTCCCCTCAGCCGCAACTCCCACCACAACAACCCATATACACTAACCAACAACCTTCATACCAAACACCACAATATCCTCCACAAAATCCCCCATATTCACCATTCGATCCGTATCAGATCCAGGGAACCAATCGGGGTTACTAATCCTCCCCCACAAATCAATCAAGAATGGGAGGAAATGAAGAACGCTCTCAAAGAGCTTAAAGCAGGGACCCAAGCTAAAACATTCAAGTTTGAAGAGGTGTGTCCTTACCTATTTGATCAATCTATCACTTCCATACCCTTCCCCAAATACATTGAAACACCCAAATTTGATAAATATCAGGGAAGAGAGATCCTGTGAGCCATGTGAAAGAATTCTACATGGCATGTCAAGAAGTGGCCTATAGCGATAATTTCCTCATGATAATATTTCCAAAAATCTTAGGAGGAATCGATCTTGAGTGGTTCTAAAAAATCCCTTATGGCACAGTCTCTACTTTCGCTGAACTATCTGAAAAGCTTGTGGCCCAATACACACATAATGTCAAAAATTAACTCTCACTCCCTGATCTATACAATTCCAAACAGAAGGGAGGAGAGAGCCTGGCCGATTACCTTCAGTGTTGGAAAGGGCTTACTACAAGGTTTTCTTGTCAACCCCCTTAGCAACATCTTATCAAAATCTTCATTAACAACCTCCATCCTAAGCTTGCCTATCACATGCACATGAATTGCATACAAACTTATCAAGACATCAGGATCAAAGGCATGGATCTTGAGTGAGGTCTCATAGAAGATGGTGCCATCAAGCTCTACAAAGAATCCTAGCCTGACAAACATAATAATGATCAATCACGATACTCTAACAAGAACAAGAATGCAAGTAACTGACGCAGCCACTGACACCAAACATGTTCAGGTCATGGTAGCCAGTCCCAATGCACCTACCCAAACTTATCAGCAAGCACCGCCAATATACCCTTAACCTCCTCCCATGTATCACCAACCTTCTCCCGCATATCACCAACTGACATACCAGCAAAACATACACCCTCAAGGCATGACTATCTATCCTCCTCTAGGGACATCATATCAACCCAACTACCAAGGTCTTGTGAACCAAACGAATGCTATATCAATCCCACATGGACAACCAAGGCCTCACACTCCAAATGCACCACAATGCACATTTACCCTCTTGGGTGAACCCATAGATGTCATCTTCCACAAAATAGTTCAAGCCAACCAAGTCATGCACCAAAAAACATAGCCATTTAATGACTTAACACCTAAGCTCTCCTGCTATAAAGACAATGAGCACTGTGATTACCATCATGTTAAGGGACACAACACCCTAGAATGCATGAAGCTAAAACTCTACATTTAGGATCTCATTGACCACAAAGAGATCGAAGTGGACTCTCCTGCCCAACCATCACCAAATGCGGGTCTTAAAATCTACCATAATGCATTTCCTAAACACACCTCAGGTAAAGGACCAGGCGACCCCGCCCAAACCTCTGATCAGGGAAAGGGTAAGCAAGGAGAAAATACTGACAAAAAATATTATACAAATGCATATATCAACTATGATAATCTCATCGGCTGCATATCCCAACTCCAGTCCTCTATCAATGTCATTCATGTCAAGGGTGCTGATAACCAATGTACGATCACCACTTGTTGAGGAAAAATAATAGTTGCAGGTGAAAGTACCTTCTGTCTGGTGGTATCCAATACAACCTCTTGGAACACCTAGGGAATACTCCTGCCCAAATTTCCATCCTGGATCTCCTCCACACCTCACCCACCTATCAAGAGATCCTTAATAAAGCCCTACAAGAATCACATGTCCCCAACGACATTAACCTCACTGAATTCTAGAACCTTGTCGACCACTTGTTTGCATCTTGTGGGGTCTCCTTTAAACCAAAATATGTACCCTCAGAATAACCTGATCATAATCTCCCACTTTGTATTGCTGTCATGGTTAAATACTTTGCCATCAAATGATTCATGATAGATAATGGTTCGGCCCTAAATCTGTGTACTCTAAAATTCATCAAACAGTTGGGCTGCACTGAAGTAGTATATAAAAAATGAGGTCATTACCATAAAAGCCTATGATATTTTGGAGCACACTTCTGAAGGCACCATTTCATTTCCCATCAAGGTGGGGCCTGCAATTCAAGATATGGTATGTCATGTTGTTGATCTTGACCTACCCTTCAACATCCTCCTTGGATGCCCATGGATTGATTCTATGCAAGCCATCCCATCCACCTACCATCAGTGCATCAAATTCCCATATAACGACACTGAAGTCACCATCCGTGTAGATCCCAAGCTCTTCGCATACTACAATGTATTGGAAACCTCCTTCCCACATTCCACTGACTATCCTGGGATCAACATTGGCACCTCTATCTCCAGTTCATCTCAAACCCATTTAGACCCAGAAACAATCCTCTCTTCCACCCTTTCCACGGTCAAGATCAACAACAAAGGTTATGGTGAGTACAATCTATTTGATGCCTTTGTAGTTGGAGCATTGCCATTTGATCCACATACCCAAGGGAGACCAGACAAGAACATAACAGATCAGACCAAGCCATAGATAAAATAATTGGGCCCTACCAATTTTATCTCAAATGGCATTTTGAGTAGCCAGGAGATGGCAGCAAGTATCAATCAATGGCTCTATAAGGATCCACCACCCAAAGACACCAGTTTCCTCAATTATTTCAAAGGCAAATACCCTTCAACTCAAAAGATGGTTACTGAAAAATGGAACTATCAAGGTGGTAGCTTGGGTGTTGGAGAGAAAGGAATGAAAGATCCTATTGTGCCCACCAAATGAGAAAATAACTTAGGCCTTGGTATGGATTCTACCACAATTGGAGGCACTAATGATAACCGCTATAACCATTTTAAACCCCTGGGCCAAATCCTTGAATTGGAAGACGTCCCTGAAGAGAAAATTGTGAAAGCCTATGATGATATTGACGATGACATCTTCCTAGGTAATTCTATCCTTTGCCAACTTTCCATTCTCTTCACTGACCTTCCCCTCTGTCATCATGCACTCATAGACTGGGACCAACCAAGTGTCGTACACGTTGACGAGTTCCAAAGAGAGGATGTGCTCCTAAGATTTATGGGAGCCGTTGAATAGAGAAATGAGTGGGGGAAGATTCAACACATGTCTACAAACTGGATCCAAAGGCATACTTTGGGGAAGAGGAGAACTTCATCCGCAAAAATAAAGTAGAAAATAAAAATAAAAAAGAGAAAAATTGATCCCCTAGCGAAAACCCCTCTGGGCACTATCTGATCACAAAATAGTGAAAACAAAGGGTGTATCAGCTAGTGAAAATCTCTTTGAGGTGCCAGAGGATGAAGATTCTCCTCTTCCTCTAATCCATGATTACAGGCCTGAATAGTCATCGATTCTCATTGAAGAAATAAAACCTGTCAACCTGGGCACAAAAGAGAATCCCGCCATCACATACATAGCAAGATCTCTGACTGAAGAAGAAGAAAGAGATCTCGTCACTCTCTTGAAGGAATCCATAAATAAGTTTGCATGGTCTTATTCTCACATGCCGAGATTAGAACCCAACTTGGTGATTCACCATCTAGTAGTCGACCCAAACATTAAACCTGTCAAACAAAACCTCAGAAAGATGAACCCTAAAGTGGCACTACTTATCAAAGTAGAGCTCGAGAAGTTACTCCAAGACAAAATCATCCATGCTATTGACTACTCTAAATGGATGTCCAATATGGTGCCAGTGTCTAAATCTAACAAATCAATCAGGATATGTAAAAACTTCTGAGATCTCAACAAGGCATGTCCAAAGGATGATTTCCCACTGCCAAACATAGACATGATAGTAGATCTCACAGCAGGACATGAGATGTTGTCACTCATGGATCAATTTTTTGAATATAATCAGATCCGTATTGCAGAAGAAGATCAGCATAAGACAACATTCACAACCCCCTGGGGCACCTTCTGCTATAATATGATGCCATTTGGCTTGAAGAATGCTGGGGAAACCTATCAGAGGGCCATGACAATCATTTTTCATGACATGATTCACAAAATCCTTGAAGACTATGTAGATGATATCTTGGCAAAAATAGTTAAAAGGGAAGATCACCTAAATGTTTTAGAATGCGTCTTTGATAGGATTGGACAATACTACCTAATGCTCAACCCTAAGAAGTGTGTCTTCGGGGTCACATCAAGAAAGCTCCTTGGATTCATTGTATCCAGAAGAGGCATTGAAATAGATCCAAAAAAGGTACAAGCTATCATAGAAATGCCTCCACCAAAGACACTTCGGTAGCTGTGCAACCTACAAGGAAAGTTACAATCTATGCATTGTTTTATCTCTCATTTAGCAGACAAGTGCCAATCATTTACTCATCTCCTGCGTAAAGATAACACTTTCAAAAGGGATCCTCAGTGTCAAAAAAGTTTTGAAAACATCAAAGAATACTTGGCTAACTCACCCATCTTGGTACCACCTGTACCTGGCTTACCACTCCCCCTATATATTTCTGCTACTACAACAACATTGGGGGTACTCCTTGCTTAGTTGGATGATGAAGTAAAAGAAAGAGCTATTTATTACATTAGTCCGACTTTGGTAGGTTATGAGCTCAATTATTCCCCTATGGAAAAAGCATGTCTGGCAGTGGGTTTTGCCACTCAAAAACTTTGCCACTATATGCTTAGTCATACAACCAAGCTCATTTCAAAAGTCAACCCTCTCAAGTACCTACTCTCCAAGACTACTCTCATAGGTTGAATGGAAAAATGGGTTATGTTAACCGAGTTTGATATTCAATATGTAGACAGAAAATCCTTTAAAGGGTAGGTCATCGCAGATCAACTAGCAGAAGCGCAATTGGTGGATGCATACCCTTTGATCAAAGAATTTCCAGATGAGCATTTGTACATGATAGAAGAGAAACCCACTTGGAAACTCTACTTTGATGGATCCTACACAGCCCATGGTGCAGGGGCAAGAATAATTTTCCTCACACCGCAAGGTGACTAAATCCCTATGTCATTAAAATTGGGATTTCCCCACACAAACAACATTGCAAAATATGCGATACTAATTGTAGGACTCTGCATGGCTATAGAGTGGAACATCACAAATATCCATGTCTTTGGCGATTCCCAACTCATCATCAAACAAGCCCTAGATGAGTATCAAACCAAAGATGACAAGTTAATGCCATATAAGGAGATGGTTGACATGATGAAGGAGCATTGCATCCACTTACAGATAACACAAGTACCACACTTGCAGAATAAGACTTCTAACACAATGGCCACAATCAGCTCCCTCTTAGAGATTCCTCACAAATCCACACAATACAAATTCTTAGCTGAATAACTCCATGCTCCTGCTTATGAGAATGATGAATCAAATCGTGTGTGTATCTTGGTTGGTCCCCAGTCCCCGTGGTACCATGATATCCAAGTTTATCTAAAAAATGGTATCATATCTCCTCATCTCACGACAACCCAACACCAAAACTTTATTCACAAAGCTTCCTGCTACACCCTTGTAGCCAACACCCTTTATCGTCAAGGCTATCACAATGTGCTCTCTAGATGTTTAGATGAAAATGAAGCCACCTAGGCTCTACAAGAGGTACATGCTGGAATCTATAGTGCCCACACGAGTGGCATGGTCCTAGCCAAGCAACCTTTATGAATAGGATATTATTGGCCTACAATGGAACATGATGCTTGTGAGTTCATCAAGAAATGTCTACCTTGCCAACAATATGCTAATCAGATCCATGCTCCTTGTTGCCCCACTTTTCATCCTGTACCCATGCTGTCAAAGTGGAGGATTTTGAAGTCATAGTCAAGTCTAGTCTTTTTTGAGTCTAGGTCTAAGTCTTCCTTAGGTAGGAAGTTCTTGCCGGGTTTCCCTGCCACTGCCTTTCCTTCTTTAAGCCGAATGGGTTATCTGAAAGTCTTCTCATTTTGGGTAGGTTATAGATCCCAACCTGGCAAGGACAATGTGCTCCTATTGATGATCTTTTTCAAGCAGAAGAATGATTGGGAATCATAATTTCCAGGCATTGATAAGAAATCAGAGAAGACTCTTCATATAGATGATGCAGTGGAAGAGCTATGATTGTAGATGTGAGGAGTTATGGTTGATATCCGTCAAATGGCATTGGATCTAAGCATGGTGATTGACAGGCTGAACAGAATGGGCAATGTGATATAATTGCATAACTATAACAGAGAATTGAGAAGAAATCAGAAAAGGTGATATGCCGCAATGAATATGCAGTTGAAATAAGTGTTTTTCTGGTTTGTATTCTGCTCTTTCGGGTGCGATAGCACATAATATGTATATATTCAATACATTTTCCACAGCCTATAAAATTTGATGATTTTCACTATTTGAAAGCATGGATTGATTCTATGGTGTCTTACGACCCCAACAGTGAAAACCGCATGAGATTTGGAGTTGAAATGAGAAAGTTATGGCACGGCGGGATTTTTCATTCTGGCTACTCCATGGCGGAAAATTGAGTTTTAACTACTCCATGGCAGAAAATTGAGTTTTAACTACTCCATGGTGGAAAATTGAGTTTTAACTACTCCATGGCGGGATTCGCACTGACCAAGTAGATTTTCGCAAGCCTACATAAGTCATCATCGAGCTTTAAGGAATCTTTTATTATTATTTAAGTATTTCATATCGCATGTGCCTTAAGTTAAAAAAAAGACTCATGCAATTAAATTTGACATGCGGAAATACGTTCAGAGCCTACTCCATTGCGAAGATCGCACTCTTCAAGTAGATTTCTGCAAAGCTAAATACTCCATTGTGGAGATCGCACTCTTCAAGTAGATTTCCGCAAAGCTAAATGTTCCATTGTGGAGATCGCACTCATCAAGTAGATTTTTGCAAAGCTAACTGCTCCATAGCGTCTAAAGTTGACGGCCGGAAATACGCCCAGTGCCTTCTCCATGCATTTTTCGTAGAACACAAACTTTTCGCACCTCAGAAGCTAAAACCCGCTGGCTTCTAGCTTTGTGATTTCAATGTCTTTTCAAAATCTGATGATCTGGGTTGTTTCAGAACCTTCCAAAGAAAACTTCTTGTGTTGAAAGTTCAGCTTGAAAATATTGCTATTACTCAGAGCGGAAATTCACGTTTTGAGTGCTCTAAAGGGACGCTGGTTATGATTGTAATGGCAGAAGAAGATTCGAGAGGCAATTCAATTTTCTTGTTTGCACAGGTATATGTGATATCATTTGCAAACATGATCGAGACATCAAATATGCACAGATGAATGATATAAATATAAAGGAGTGAATGAGTTTTCGGCCTTTTCTTAAAGCAACTGTTATGTTTAAACAGAGATTTCATGTGACACAACATATTAAGGAGCCATATATGTCAATAAATCTCAGATTGAATTACGATTGGAGGACTATGTCAAGACAAAGAGAATTATAAGTGCAGAGCATGCCTAGTATAATAGTCTCATCATACGTTTGCGTGGCGATTAGTCATGATTCAACAAAGCTTCAGATTGTGGTCTGATGACAACTGACGAGCTGGGAAGCAAGCATGCCAATATCGTTTAAATTCTACAAGTTGTATTCTATTGATGAAGACTATTCATTTCAATTTTCTCAAAGTCAGACTACAGGAAGTGGTAGATAAAAAGTCATGGTCTTTTGGATTTTCTATTTTCGAAAGTGTTCTCTATTCTTTTCATATTCTTAGAAGCTGAATCACTTCCTATTCCCCATGAAGATCATACATTGTAATCTCTATATAAACGGTGGAAAAAGTTAATAGAAAGGTCAACAAATTTTGGTGTGAAACTGATTGCAAAGACAATCAAGTCGAGGGCCATTATTTTACTGTCCATCTATATGTGATGTTGTTTCATTGTGTTAAATTGACAATAGTGAGTGAACAGAGTTTTATTTCATTGTTTTCAGTTTGACCAATCGGTAAAATAATCAGAGAATT
>MU223285.1:408364-430236 GCA_018584345.1 Thuja plicata | reverse complement strand
TTAGAATTGAACAAAATTCATTGAATATTTTTCACATAGGGAGCTGTACCTCAATTCAGAGGGAAACTAGATATTCTCAGAAACAGTTTCCCAACTGTTGTGTAAATTTGTTCTTCATTATAAAATTGGGCAAATAAAAGAGGATAAGAAGAAGGACAATCTGTTTACCAACACTCCTGCACAGGACCTCAGACCTATTGCACCCCCTTGGCCCTTGTCTTGTTGGGGTTTTGACCTCATTGGTAAGATTACTCCCCTCTCTTCTAAAGGCCACAAATACATAATCACAACAACAAATTACTTTACAAAGTGGGTTGAAGAAATTCCTCTCAGACTCACTACAGGTGTCCAGATATCCAAATTCATCCTCTACCACATTGTCTGCGGCTTCGGCATACCCTCCACTATCTTCATAGATCATAGAACACCATTTGAAAATCAACACACAAAAGTGATCTATGTTCTTTCTTCCATATCCATCACCTTTCTCCAGTCCATATTTTCCTCAAGGTAATGGCCAAGCTGAGGAAACTAATAAGACCCTTCTCATAATCCTCAAGAAATTTTTCAATGATACTGGTTGTGACTGGCATCTCCAAATCAACCCCACCCTCTGGGCATATCACACTTCATACCACACTCCTACAAGCACCACTCCATATTCCCTAGTCTATGGTGTTGAATCTGTCTTACCAATTAAGGTCAAACTATCATCCCTCTGAGTATCACTGAGAGGCCTGATTGATGATGAAGATTACCGAGTAGAAAGACTCACACAGCTTGATCTACTAGATGAAAAGTGCCAGCAAGCCTAGGATCACCTAATTGTCTATAAAAATAGACTCAAGTGAAATTATAACAAGAAAGTACACCCACACCTGTTCCAAGTAGGAGACTTTGTGCTAAAGGAAAATTAGAAAGTGGGTACTGATCGGGAAAATAAAGGGAAGTTTGAAGTCACCTGGCAAGGTCCCTATGTTATCACCACATTCTTTGATTCTGGGGCATATCAACTCTCCACTCCTGAAGGAGAACCCTTGAATGATCCTATCAACATCATTCATCTCAGGCACTTCTATGCCTGACAGCTGGTTATTCATTCCAGTTATCTGAAAAAATCCATAAAAAGTATTAAAAGTCCTGAAAAAAATAAAAAACCAGAAAAAGAAGTTGAAAAATGGTTGTCCTGGTGAAAACCTCGCAAACAGGCACTTGGAAAAAATCAAAAACATCAAAAAAAAGAAGAATAAAGAGAAAAATTTTGTCGACTGGTGAAAACTTGGCAATCGGGCACCTTGGACAAGTATGGGTGATAGGCGTCACACATAGTGGATCATTCCATTATCTATCAAAATCTCACTCCCCTCCATCTCCATCATCACATCCCCACAAACCTCAGCATTACCCATATTGCCTGGGTGTTCCAACAATATCGCACGTATCAAACAACAAGATCCCATTGAGACTCGTCAGCAATCTTTGTACATAATCACTCAGTTTGGTCCTTGTATATTTTTCATGTATCCAGTCTTCTCGCCATCGCACTAACACTCTAAGCCGCTATCACGCTAATATTCCTTGCCTAGTCCTTTATAGTCTACCTATTTGGTTAATTAGTTGAATATGGCACACACCAAAAAACACGAGTCCTGTTGCATCTGTTGCATCCACTACATACCTACATTTTCATATCATCCCTACATTTTCATTAGGATCATTGCATTTACATATATTACATGATAAAACATTCATAAGCACATTAAATGCATCCATTACACTTCATCAAAAATACATACAATATATATCAAATGTATAAACATACATCTAGGTACATACATCTAAACATCTCATCCTGCATATACATAATCATAGAACATCACATCCTGCAAGCATCAATGTCAGTACTCATATAAGCTTATGCATCATAAATTCATATAGATCAGGGTATAAGAATCACATAGAGTCATAGAATCATCAATCGGCCATCATATATATAAAATCATCAATAAATATATCACAATGCACCTTGGTATCGATATACATGTACATCTCATCTTGAAATACAAAAATGTGTGTCACAAAAAATCATCTGATAGGATCATGCTGGTGGCTGTGATGATCCCCCTCCTAGTGGTGCACGTGGTGGCATCCCCAATGATACCTAATATGCTGATGCTTGACCTATTCTTTGTGACCGAGACCTCTCTGTAAATACCTGCCCCTGGCCCTCAGGAACTAAGTCATGGTACAGTGCTTGATAGTGGGCTGCCTCCCTATCTACCTTGATTGCATCCCTGTGAGATGTGAAAGCCTCTGCCACCACCTGACTCATCCCACCTGCACTGGTCTCCTGTCTAGCGATGTCTCACTCAGTCCTATATGTCTCGGCCTGCCTCTGTGCTGAATCCCTCTCTGAGGTCAATGCACTAATCTTCTTTGTTCCATGCTCCATTTTCTCTGTGAGGGTACCCAACTAATCTGTCAGTATCCCTATCTCTGTCCGTATCTCAGAAGCATCCTGGGTAAATTCTACCATCGAGAACTCACCTGAGTCTACTCTTCCCTACAGGGTGTCAAGTGGACCCTCGGCCTTGTCTTCCTGTACTATCTTTGCAGCTAGTAAACCCTATATCTTGGTCATCTCAGTCTATAGGCTGGCATATGATACATGTTCCATCCCCAACAATCCCCGTAGCCTCAAACACTCAGTCTGTAGACTATCACGCTCTACGACGACAGTGTCATGTGTCTCCTGTGATACATATCCTACTGGTGGCCTTTGTGGCCCCTGTGGTGCCTGTACCTATGCTGGCACCTGAGGTGATTTCACCTATCCATGAATGGGCACCTGAGGTGATTTCACCTATCCATGAATGGGCACCTAGCCATGTGTAGATCATGATACAATTGTCCTAGGACAATGTATCCCTAGTAGTAGGTCATCCCCTCCTCTAGCATCCTTGCTAGTGCCTGAGACCATCCCATCCCAAACCATGACTGGCTAAGTCTGTCAGCATCCGTCCACCAATCAATCTAGCCAAAAACAACGCTAGCCTCCTAAGTCTCCTATCATTTGACGACTGCCAGGGCATCCATGTCCTATATGTAGGTGTCCTCCTCATGGGCCTCCTGAATGCTATCCCCATAGAGTGGTCACAATCCTCTAGCCTGTACGGCGGGACCGGTCCTTAGATCAGTATCTATAGAATCCTCCACAAGTCCTCTAGAGTGATCGTAGCCTCCCCGGTCGGTAGATGAAATGTAATGGTGTTGCTGTGCCACCGCTCGATCAAGGAATTCATCATCCCATTATGAACTTGTAGCCTAGGCCATTGAGACACATAGTCCAGTCCCACAGCTTCTAACAATCCCCAGTCCGTCGCTGTCAGCTGACTCTCCAACTCCATAGTTGACGGCCAATGCTCCTGCAATCCCAATGGTGGAAACTGCTCCTGTAAAATCCAAAATCCACCATGTTAATAACTTCCTTCTTTTATTTCTATCCTAACCCCTCACAAAATGAGGCATCATATCCCTAGGTCTATCTCTGACCCATCCCTGACCCCACCAGGTCCTTCCTTTTCCCTCCTCCTAGGTGTCTTCCCTGTTTGGCGTAGATGCGGGTTCAGTCAGAGACGCTGGTTCTTCAACCGGCGTCTCTGCTTGTTTTCTGTCCAGACCCCTCTCTTCGAAGACCCAAATTTGGGTCTGGCATCTTCGAAGATGCCAATTTGGAATTGACATCCTCATAGACACGGGTTCAAGGACCGGCGTCTACAAAGATGTCAATCTGGGGATTGGCGTCTTCACAAACGCCAGTTCAAGAACTAACATCTCTGGTCCACTAAGCTTTCTACCCACATTTATGACCCCTAACCCAACCTGAAAGCATTAAAAATTAGAAAAATTAAAAGCAAGGTCTTGGTTGAGTTACTCACCAGTACTAGCCGCTTTGTGGGTCTCCCGTGGGTCCAAACACACTCTCCCAACTGCCCCTTCATCCTCTCATCAGCCATGTTTTCTCTCTAGAGCTCTTTTCTCATCCAATCACTATTCACAAATGACCTTCTTTTAGCCCTCTCGCCCCTCTTATAGCCCCCTATTTTCCCCAAAAATTTCTTGCTCCTTTTTCTTCCCCCGCATGTATAATTTTGTATTGTTATGCCCATTGTATAGTACAAATGCACCAAAAAATCCAAAAACATTTAACGATTGCAAAAATCCAAAAAAATTCAAAAATCGCAAAAAAATTCAAAAAATAAAAAATCATCCAAAATCTTGCAATCAACCCTTCTTTCCTTTTGTATCATTCAGTTTTTCAATTTTTAGTAACGTTTTGACTCCTGCTACTGCTATCATGTTTTTCACCAAATCAGTTTTGCGACCGACTATCCTTTCTCTTCATTCTGTTCACAGCTTTTGCCAGTGAATATCTTTTAATCAAATCAAATCCAATCCTTTCCCGTCAGGATGCATCCTTCCAGCATCGGCTTATCAAATCCTTCATCACATCAATCCTTTTCATGGAAAAAACTTTGGACTGAATGACTGCTTGGTCATGCAACCTTCTTTATTGATTTTATCTTTTGTGTCAGTTTAAACCTACTCACCACGACCTTGATCTGCTATATCTTGGTGCAGTGTGACTGGTAGCTACTGATACATGTGTCTTTTGCAGTGTGCTTTTGTTTGAGCGTCTAGTCCACACAAAGGAATCTTGTCATCTGTATTTTCTAACACATGATGCATACCTCCTTTTGCAATATCAAAATTGCATGTGCTCTCCATATTTTTTACACAAATGGGTCCCCAAGGCTCGTTAGGTGCATTTCATTTCATAATTGCATCTGCATTTTTAGTTGGATTCATGCTTGCATTTCAGAAGACTTCTATTTATTACCTCCTCTTCCTTCCTCCTCCTTCCCATTGCATATTTTTTTTTTGAGAAAATATCACAACACTATCTTTGTTGTGTTCTTTTCTTGAGGGGGCACAACCCTATACCGTTGTCGCTTTGGCACGACTCCTTGAAACCCTCTTCCTCTGGGGAAACTTATTTTCTTGTCTTTGACGCAATGTCACTTGCGACACTATGTCAAAGAGGGGCAAAATGTAGACGTCCACAAATATTAATATTATTATTAATATTAATTTACCTTTTGTTCATCTAACTATTTAATTTAATCAATTAAATAGTTTTAGAGTGGGTATTTAAAAATGATCAAATACTATCCTAATGTGTTTTATTTAAATACATTTGCCTCACAAAATCCCATTTTTAATAAATTTATATTTATTAAAATTTACATCATATCCCTAATTCTTCTAAACTATGGTTTTATTCAAATGCAATTTGAATTATAATCTAAAACCTACCTAGAGACCTATTAATCCAATCTAGAAACCTACCCTAAGCCTACCCTATTCCTACTCTACTCCCATCACCCCAATTCCTAAGTATACTTACCTACCTAATTATCCTTTGATCATACTTAAAAAGGTGATTCCTAACCCTTTTAAGGCTAATGGAATGCTCACCCATGTGTGAGAATTCTCTCCAAAATGGTCACCCATTCCTCTTAAAATCTCTTTACTCCTTTGTCCCCCCACTTGGAATTCTTGAGCCACTCAAACATTAATTCTATATTTGACTTCAAAATAGCCATCCCTTCAAGTCTATGTGGCCCTTATGTGGCTCTTATGTGGATGCCACATAGATGCCACCTCATTCAACCCCTCTCCTTCTATCCCAAAAATCTATAAATAGAGGCCTTCTCCTCTTGCATTTTCATCTCTAATATTTGCATTGTTATCATGCTAACATAGCTCTAGATTTCATATTTGCTTTTATATGCTCTTAGTTTCTTGCTTAAATCACATAGATATTACATGCTAGGTTTCTTAGGCTAAAATGAATCATAGTTTCCTTCTTGCTTTGCATTTCAATATCATAGTAGCTACATCATTGTTGAGATGAATTTGAGACTAGTTCCTCATACTAGTTCTTGAATCTCTTCTTTCCATCCAATCTTGCATTAATATTTGCATTGCATTGGAGATCCATTCAATTTTGTGTTTGAGAGATAACATGCACAATCAATCTAAAAGAGAAAATCAAACAAGTAATACAGGGTGCAAATAGCTTGTTTTAGCTCTATTTGATGTTATGATGATGTCTTTTTGGTTTCTTGCTTACTTCATGGATTATATGTGCTAACCCGCTAACTTCTCATGTTTGAGCTTGCTCCCAACATATTGAATATTTCACCATACATAGTAATGAATTGAGTTGTCTCTTTATATACATGAAATCACCGTTGTTAGGGGTAAAAGTACAAACCCGTGTCACACTTTTATAAAGGAAAAGGACCACAACATGCAAACTTTCAACTTTAACGACATAAAAAGTGACATTTATATTTATAATCTGAGGATGATGTAAACTGATGAAATGTGTAAAAAAGGTTGAAGTTTATGCCTAAAATTTTTTAAATTTTTTTGAACAAGAATTGACAAAGTTTTTAAATTTTTGAAGTCCATTTTTTAATTGCTAAAAAATGCTGAAAATCCGGGGTCTAGTTCCCACCAAAAAAGTATATACAAATAATCTATTATTCCTCTGATTTCAAAATATGTTATAGATACAATGTATAGCTACTGTAGAAAAGAAAAAATAGTGGTTTTCAATGTATATTTTCTCCGTTATAACTACTCAAAGTTTAACTTATCTGAAATCGACAGTTCTCATCTCCCACCAAATTTCCCCTATCAAATCTACACCATTCAGAAAAAAAATTACATATTCTTGAATAGGACTCTCTTCTCTAGTGTTAAATATATATTTTATTTTATTTTTATATGATTTACTATTTTTTTATTTATTTGAAGCAACATCTTCTCGAATGTTAAAATACCTACTTGTATTTTGAAATTATAATATATTAGATCTAATCAAAATACTATAACCTTTATATGACAATAATCTTGACTCTGAGCTCTACAAAAGGGTAGTTTTTATATTTTTTAAAACTATCATTAAAAAGAGTAGGGGTTATTACATCAATTTTCTGAAATAATTTTATTTCATTGGTAATTGGTATAAAACATGCATTTAATAGACATTTCCAATTGGAAAAGTTTAACCACTTATCTAGCTTAGCTAGAATGAATCTAGATAGACCATAATGAATTGAGTTGTCTCTTTATCGACATGATATCACCGTTGTTAGGTTCTTGATTTTCTTAATCTTGGCGTGATCCACAATTCTTGCCTATTAGATTTAAAGCAAAACTCCTATTTTATCTCTCAGAGATCTTCTTGCCAACTGGACAAAATAACTTTAAATCCATTACTTATCTCTGGCTTTATCTAGTCAATAAAAACAAGAATAACTACCATCTAACTCCATATTTAGCTCTTCCAGCTAGGTATTTTGTCATTTACGAACTCAAGCTAGTTTTGGTGTTTAACTCTTTGATAGCTTCAGTCAACACTCCAGTTCTCCTCAAGCTTCTCTGTCGGTTTACACTATGTTTCTGGCCATCGGTTATGCTTGTGATTCTTCTTGTCTATAATGCTCATCGATGTTCTTTCTCGAGTATCACCGTGACTTGAATTTTGGTGATCTCTGTCCGTCGGTGTCCACTGACCCTCGATGTTTGAAGTCATATTGTGAATGCTTGTCTTTTATGCATTATTGAAAGAATAATATTTATCTCTCTGAATCTTTAAAGTTTTTAACACTTTGATTATAACCGATTAGATTATATCAAGTGGACATTGATGACAATACAATCCATTAATTGATTTAATGTCTTGCATTATCCTTCTGCATTTCGGTGATCAACTTAACATATTCAAACATTCAATCAGTTACATGTCATCAATCTCTCCCTTTGGCATTGATGGCAACATACTACATTATCATACTATAATATTAATAATACAATATGAAATATACAGTTTCATCAAGCTTTTGTAATGTAACTATTACAAATGTCTGGCTCTCGGTAAGCTCAAAAATAGCTTGGATTTGTTTCATGCAGAGTGGTTGTCTTCAATATTCAATCCCTTCTCTAGATAGATGTATCATCTGATATCTCTGTTGGCATATGTGCTCTGCCTTGGCTTTTCCTCTTCTTTATAATCTCTTTTTCTTTTGACAACAATCTTTCTCTTTGTCTAAACTTTCTCCCTTTGTTACATCTCTCCCTTAGATGGATATTTCATATGAAATCAATTTCTCTCCCTTAGAATATTGATTAAATCTTCCTTTTTATTCTCAGGAACTTCTCTTCATGGATAATGATATAATTTTTTCTTTTATCACATCTCTTCCTTTATGATCATCTCTCCTTTTATATGATAAATCATCTCTCCCTTTATATGATAAATGGAATCATCTCTCCCTTTGTATGATAATGATCATCTCTCCCTTTGACAACAATACAAAAAAAAAATCATCTATATCATGTTCCATCCCTTTACATAATATATTCCTTGAATTTCCCTATCCATCAGGAATACAATGTTGCTGGTTTTCAGTGCAGATTTGTACCTTGCTATGTACAGATATATCTATTGTTGTCCATCTCAATGTTTGCATCAACATGACTGATCTTCAGATTTGGTATAGGCTGATGCAACCTCCTAGTAGCTTACTGACCAATAGACAAGGGTTGAACCCCTAGTCTCTATCTCAGGTACTCAACTGTATCCTTCGGTAATGGCTTGGTGAATATATTAACTAACTCTTCCTTTGATTGAACATATTCTAGTGTCACTTCCTTTGCTTGAACTTGTTCTCTTAGATAGTGATACTTGATAGAAATATGCTTAGTCTTAGCATGCATGACTGGATTTTTAGAAATGTTAATTGCACTGGTATTATCACAATAGATAATTACTGGTTCAAGGATCTTCATATTCATACCTTCTAGCAATTTTTTGATCCATGCAATATTGGATTAATTTGCAACAACAACTACATACTCTACTTCTACGGTAGACTGAGAGATGCATCCTTGCTTCTTGTTGATCCATGTGACAAGTTTGTCACCCATGAAGAATGCTCCTCCAGTTGTGCTCTTTCGGTCATCAATGTTTCTAGCCTAATCAACATCTATATAGACTTGTAGCTCAAATTTTCCTTCTCTTTTGTACCATAAGCCATAGTCCTCGGTGTTTTTTAGATATCTTAGAATTATCTTGACAACAATCAGATGTGATTCTTTGGGATTAACAGAGAATATTTTGACTTTTCCAACTGCGTGTGCTATATCTGGTCTTGTGTGAACAACATACATCAGTTTTCCAATCATTGATCTATATAAGGTCTGATTTAACTCATTGGATTTTTCTTCTTTTGTCAGCTTACACCCGGTAGCCATAGGTGTTCCAACTGGTTTGGAATCTTCCATCTTGAATATCTTCAACACTTCCTTAATGTATTTATACTGAGTGATGTATATGCCTGCATCTTGTTGAAGAATCTATAGACCAAGAAAGAATTTGATCTCTCCAAACATAGACATTTAAAATTCCTTTCTCATTTCATTAGCAAAGGATTTGCATAACAATTCATTTCCCCCAAAAATGATATCATCAACAAAATTTTTAGCAATCAAAATATTACCATCGATATATTCTTTTAAGTACAGATTTCTATTTTCACTTGTTCTAACAAATTTTATGCTAATGAGATATGAGTGAAGTCTTTCATACCAGGCTCTCGGTGCTTTTTTCAATCCATACAAGGCTTTATGTAGTCTACATACCATGTTTCTTTTGTCTGGATCAATAAACGCTTCTGGTTGTTCAATCTATACCTCTTCTTCTAGTATTCCATTTAGGAATGTAGATTTGGCATCCATTTGGTATACCTTGAATCCTTTAAATGCAGCATAAGAAAGTAAGATTCTGACTCTTATTCTAGAAATGGGTGCAAAGGTTTCCCCATAGTCAATACCTTCTTCTTGTGCATATCCCTTACATACTATCCTTGCTTTATTTCTTGTGACTTCTCCATTCTCATTCAGCTTGTTTCTGAATATCCATTTGGTACCAATGACATTCTTGTCATCTGGTCTCGGTACTAGTGGCCATGTATTGTTCTTCTCAATATTTTCTATTTCTTCATTCATAGCACTGACCCATTCTTCATTCTCAAGTGCATTGTTAACAGATTTAGGCTCAAAATCACAAAGTAAACATCTCGTGCTAAGTGACTTACTTCTTGTTCTTGTTCCATCCTTTTTGTCTCCTATGATTTGGTTCTATGGATGATGTCTTCTGACATACTTGGAAAGTTTTGGTTCAGCACTGTATTCATCATTCTGATCATCTTCTTGACCTTCATTCTCATCTCCATTGTTTGAAACATCATCTTGAGGATTATCCTGATTTTTGGTAATTGTAGCCTGATGCTTGGGTGCAATGTTTTGATGCTCAGGAGTGAGACACTGTTGCTGGGGTAGAGTTTCAGGTTCTATATAAACATACCTGTTGTAGTCCTCTGGTTCCTTTTTTCTTTCCTTATCATTCTTTTCTACAAATTCATCTATTTTCACATTTGCACTTTCGATGATTTTCACATTTTCACATTTGCACTTTCAATGATTTAATGTCTTGCATTATCCTTCTGCATTTCGGTGATCAACTCAACATCTTCAAACATTCAATCAGTTACATGTCATCAGGTTTGACACTTCATATATCTACACTTCAAGGGTTTGACACTCATATATCTATTTGTTATGGTGTTCATATATGATTTATCTATCTTATGGATAGATATATATTCTTATACTAATTAAGTGTTATACAATGAACATATATGCATCTTTTTTATTGTTTGATAAGTTGATATTTGGTAAAAAAGTTATTTTTTATAGACCATTGATTCACCCCCTCTCAGTTGTTAGAATATTGCAACAACTACAAGATTCTCAATTAATAAGCTCACTTCTTTATCTTCAATAATATTGAAAGGGCATTAACTAACAAGTTTCCACCATCATTGCAAATATTTTATGACATATTTCCTCATCTTTTTTTATATAATACACAAATTTTTCATAGTGATATCATTGTTAATGTTTATATTAAAATGAGATAGGAACTTTCTAGCTACTTCAGTCCATGATTTTATGTTTATGGGAAATCGGGCATACAATCTATTGCTTGTTCTGAGAGACTCCAGGGGACGAAGCACATAAGGTATGTGTCATTGTAAGAAACCTCTATAAAATATTCATAAAATTCTTTAACGTGGTCTCTGGGGTCTCCTTTTCCTTTGTATTTATAAAAATTTGTTTCCTCAAAACTCATATGAAAGGGAGGCATATAAAATATCTTTTCAAATGGATTAGGGCATATATCCTATTGTGTAAAACCTCTTTGGTTCCTTTGGTTTGCATGACTTCTACTTGTCGTGTTAATTTTTAAATCTGTTGGGGCATCACATATGAAGGTGATGGTTTCAGAGGTTCATCATTCACATTTGGGTTTCCTATTTTCTGATACACCATGACCCTAAATTGGTTACAATCATTATATTCAAAGCTTGTGATTCTTAGGTTACTTGTAGCTAATGTGTTTTGAGATTATTCTTTGGGTTGTACCATTATAGTGTTTTTTTATTAATCTTCTTATTGTGGTTGTTGATACTTAATTATTGGTTGAACTTATTGTTGATATTGGAAATTCAATTGCACTTATGGTTAGTATTACACAGTTGAATGAATTGGCTTTTGGAATTGCATTGTTGGTTGAACATGATTTTTTCATTGTCTATGTTGTTGAAATTGTACCATCGGTTGAGCATATTGTTATAATGTATTGTCAATTATATTTTTGTGAACTTGGTTGAAAAAGTTGTATCCATTAGAGGCACTCATTGAATTTTTCTTGATATTATGACACATATTGTTGTTATTGTGTCACTGGTTGAACCTTTTCTTGGTATGACATATATTGTTGTTTTTTTTTAACTTGTTGGACTATTGGTCATTGTTGTGTTATTTTTAGTATTTGTTTAATATATTAGAAAATTAGTTATTGCTATGGCTGGTAATGAATTCTTGTTTGTTGATGTTGCATTATTGGTTGTGATTTATTTTGGTATTGAGTGATTGTTTGTTGATTTTGCATCACTTGTTGTGAATAGCCTAATCATCCAAGAAGGTTACCAAAAATATTTGGAAGATAATAAATACATGATAGGAAATAGACGAAGGACTCAAGATTAATTTTCTTTGGATAAATTATTATTAAAAAATAATAGTCTCATAGAAGTACAACATCCCAAAGAAAAATCAAATTTGGCATCCAAAATTGTTATCCCTTCATCTAAATGTCTCCAACCTTTCAAATCCATTTTGGGTCTTTACGTCCCAAAATCTATATCCATTTCTTCATCAAATCTAAAATATTCTTTTCTTCCATCACTCCACCACCCCTCAAGGTGTGTGCCAATGTTTCTCTTTCCCACATTCCAATCTACTCATAAAAGGTCTTCTTAAACTCCATCCATTATCCAACACCTATACTCTATCGTTTCATCCATCCTATCCAATTCTTTGATAAATCTTTATCATGTTCCATCCAATCATCCATTTCATCGAGCCCCTCCTACCAATGTCTTTGAACATACTATTAATGTCCATGGTCCAATATTACATATATTTCAAGAGTATCATCCAAAGAAAAATATTCTTGAGTCCTTTATCCATTTCCTTTCATGCATCCATTATCTTTTGAAAAAAAATAAAAATAAAAAAGAGAAAAAAAAGTAAAGATAAATATTTCATCTACTAGTGAAAACTTGATAAATAGATGCTTTAGGAAAGTACCATGATGAAAAACTAGAAAACAAGTATCATGTGTAATCTATGAACTTCTTGCATTCCATACTTGAGGGAAGGTTTCATCCTTGTTATACTATCACATCTTGTTCATCACATACTTTATTATCCTTTATACCTCATAACCATTATCCTTTTGTGCATCTATATTCCCTTTTCCATCTTTGATCTTGACAAGGATAAGGATCTCCCTAAGCATCAATTTTCCTCTCTTTTTTACCTTGTCTATGTCCCTTTTGTTCATATTTCTTCCCTTATCGTAACCTTCAATCCATATCCCTTATCTTATCTATTTTTTAATCTTTCTTGTCCTATCCATGTCCAATCGTTATCCCATCAAAATCTATTACTTGATCTTGATATAAAATAAGGACTTAAAATGTAAACCATATTTCCAAAAACCTCTTGACACATCCATTCTTATGGACCACATTCAATCACCTTTTCTTGTCATGTCTAATCCCTTAGTTTGAAAAAAAAACATGTTATCCCAGTGCCTAGATAAGCTGTGGCAACCAAAAAAACTTCAGTGCCATAAAAAGTGACCTCTATCTTTCATGTATCTAATAGTCTATTTATCCATTCATAATGTCCCTAACTTTCTAGGCATTGGGGGAAAATAAATACATCTTGGTTGAAAAAATCCAAAAAAAATATCTTGAAAAAATTCCTAAAAACTAGAAAGTCTTAACAAAAATCCTAGAAATCAAATATTGTCCTAAAAAATCCTAAAAAATAAAATAATGTCCTGAAAAAATCCTAAAAACCAAATAATGTCCTAAAAGAATCCAAAAAATTTAGAAAATATCTCGAAAAAATAAAAAACATTCATAAAATCTCTTGAAGAAATCCAAAACATTTGTCAATGTCCTGAAGAAAGCACAAAAAAATCAAATAACCCCAAAAACCCTAAACATTGAAAAAAATTCAAATATCAAAAACATTTGTTTCTTTTCATCAATAAATAATCCCTTGTAAAAACAAATATGTCAGAGAAAACAAAGACATGAAACATGTCAAACAATATGCTTAATAAATCATGCAACAACATACAAACTATCACGTTGGTCAACAATCAAACCGATTAAACTTTTCCTATCAAACAACATCATCAATCCTTTATCACCATCATCTATCTTATATATGGTGAGGTATACTCAAAACTAGAGTTTATTTGTATTAAAAAAAGGTGCTAAATTTTTGAAACCAAACATCATCACCAATCAAACATGAACTTTCACAACAAGATCATAATGGATGTTGACTAGCTTGATCCTGTGAGTATTATCTTTCATCGTTTAATCTTTGGTTATGTTCCTATGCCTCTCAAGGATATCCACGAGTGATTAGAGTGGCAAGATGGTTCATGGCCATTTATTTTTTGTCTTTTATTTTTGGGGCATTTCCATGAAAAAAAGGGGCAAGTATGTCGAATGTCTAATGTCTAGGGATGGATGTAAACATTCCTTATCTGCAATGTGATTGTTTTCTGGAAAGGGATCGTATTCTAGTTTCCTGTGACATGGTGCGACATATCCATTTGTCATATCAAATAAAACTCCCTAATAGTAAAGTGAATTCACAAAAGTAAGACATCATCACTACTAAATATTCTTCATTTTTTTATACTCATCTCTTCTTTCATATAACTTTTCTTTTGTTAGTCCTTGTAGTCATTTTTGATAAATTGTGTTGGAAATAATGGGAAGTATGTACTGAGAGGGGAGGGGTGAATCACTACCTCTTAAAACTTTTAGTTAATTAACCTTTATCCTTATGTAATCAAATCTTTGCTTTACCGATCATATCTGATGTTCTTTCTTTATGCATGTGATATCAATTCATAATCTTAATTGTATGTAGACATTCATATAAACATTCATGAGAGAAATAAAACATAAGATAAGATATGGTAACACAGAAAACCCATGTTAGAAGGTAAAAACTACAGTGAGGATGGCACCCACAAAAACTTCACTATCTGCAGATTGGGAGGGGCCGATTAAGGATTACAATTTGATCACTTCTGAGGATGTACCCTGTTAGGAGTATTATGTGGAGACTAGTTAAGGTTTACTTTGTTAAGAGCTTTAGCAACACTGTTTAGTGTACACTCAGTTAAGAGATTTACAATAGGATTGTTAAATCCATCTTTCTTGAAAGGATTTCTTCTATTTGCTACACTTTTTAGAATGTAGTAAAAAATACTCATTGACCTAAGTGTATGCAATCTAAAATTTCTGATTATAGATCCATTACAAATAACATGTACAAAGTATCACCTAATGTGATTGATTAATACCTATGTTGCTCGGTTGCCTTGGTTCTTGGTTCTTGATAACCAAATTCATCTTTTGTTGTTCTGCTTCTTGAAACTCTCAGTCTGATCCATAGATGTGCTCGTTGGATACATTCATCCTATCATCCATTTCAAATGAATGATTACAACATCTATTTATACAATAGATTTGACCTTTTTAGTTTCACATATTACAAACTTAACTCTATGATCAAAGGTTTACAACTTGACCTTGATCTCCTAGTTTGCATGTTTTTAATCAGTTAGACTGATTAAAAAAATTACAATTATGTTTTTTGTTCCTCAAGAAATGGTTTTAAAACAAATAAAAACTCTAAATATAAAGTGTAACTACTTTATCTGACATGGAAGTCAGGTCCACTTTTCTTGGGATATAACTGACTTTCGGTGTCTTATGCTCAGTTTTCTCTTAAATCAGTTTGACTGTCTTTCGGTGTTTATTTATTGAACTGTTTGTCGGGTTCCTCTGTTTCTTCTCTTTCGGTTTATAGTGTAACCTGCTTGTCGGGTTTCTCTATATCATCTTCGGGTTGCACTTTCAGTTTATACAGTAAAACTTGTGTCGTCGAGTTTCTTTTACTTAGCACTTTCATTTTGAACTGAAACTTGACTTTTGGTGTAGTGTAACCGATTGTTCATAACAATTGTTTTCTCTTTGCATACTAATGGAAAAACTTATGTCATCAAAATTGTTCTCATTTCAAAAAAATGCCCAATTTTTCAAGGAGGCACCCTTGTAACCCATTATTTTTGGGGTAACTTTTAATGGGATTTTTCTTTAATTTTGTTTAAAACAATGCTCTGAATTGTAGTGTCTACAAGAGTGGGAAAATGTGGACACTTAAAAATGTTTAACACTTGCAGATACACTTTTTAACATGTCTTCTTATGGTGCATCTGGTTTTATCATTCATCGATATTGTGTCACTCTTTCATTAATTTAATAATGTTAATTATTTGATTAATTATTAATTTTGTCCTCTAATTTGACCATTTGTCATCATTTTTTTCCTCGATCACTTTGTCATTCATCTGATTATATAATTTTGTCAATTATTTAATCTTTGTCCTCTTGTCCTTAGTTCGTCCTAGGGGAATATAATACTTTAATTATTTGATCACCTTGTCCTAACATGATCTTCTTAGGATAAATAAATAATGTTTATTTATTTATTCCCTTTATCTTTTTGTCACAATTAAATATAAATTATCATTTAATTCCAACTGATTCACTATATAAAAGTAAATCTAATAAACAAATATTTATTGATTCCACTCCACTTATCTATTTTCCCTTCTAATTTATCTCCACTTTTAACTACCCTACACTCCACCTGACTCTTCCACCTTCCACCTTCCACCTTTTGCTCCACTTAACTCTTCCTAACTTCCATTTCCCTCTCCACTTCCAACTAAAAATTACCTATTCGACTCCCCTTATTTGGCCCTGTAAAATGATCTCATCTATTGATTGCTAATCGAACTTGTCTATTCAAGAAACTCTTAAAAGTATATAAATTGAGGTCGTATTCCTCATTTTCAACAACCGCGCCTCTTCGATATTATTGTTATCATGTCAATTTATCCTTTCTTTTGTGCATTATGCATCTTTGATTCGTGAGAGAAACATAATATTAGAGAATTAAGAACAAAAATGAAGTGCAATCAAAGAGATTGTAATGCCTTGTTCGGGAACCCATGAGAAATTAACCTAACTAGTCATAATGTTGATGCAATAATTTTTTTTAAAACATGAATGTGGGAGCAAGTAAATCCTTATGTTTGAATAAAAACATTAACACATTTTAAATCATAAAATCAAAGTACTTAAATCTAATTGATTATTCTCTAGGGTTCCCAAGATGTCGCTACTTAACGACATTAATTACATTATTAATTTAACTATGACATAATCGTATGATTAATATTATGTTTATTTTAAGCCCAAATGAAAATATTTTGAATTCATTTATTTACTATAACAAAAGTATGAATATCATGAAATAAAATGCATAAACATTTTATTTGTCTACTACATTAGCATCATCAAAATAATCCAATTGTTACATCAATGTTACATATGAGATTACAATTCCTCTATATAATTTACAAGGAACACATTAAAGAATCATAATCAAAATTATATATACATCTTTTTGCAGGAATATCTCAATACAAATCATCATAAAATACATATGATACAACTCATGATAATAACACTAACCTCGCCAAACAGTAAAGAAACATAAATGATCTACCAGGTGCAAGAACAGAGACATTGAACCTTGATGGTAGAAGAATCACTACCACCCAATCATGTCAAACCCTAAATCTCACCCCACCATGCTAAGGAGATAGACACAAGGCCCCACACACACAAACAATCCAAAATAAGGAAGGGGTGACATTCAAATATAAGATGCAAGACCACACAAGGAATCACAAGAGAAACGAAAATGATAACAATTACCAATAATCCAAATACATAAACAAGAGGCATCCAAAAATAATATGAAGGAAACCTAGAATACATGTAGGAAGAGCGTCATCACATATCATCCATCTTGAGTTACCCTAGACTGGTCTCTTTATACCCCAGACCCCCAAGTGAGACTCATGTGGAACCAAATAATCATCTTGTGAAGACAAGGAAGTCTAATCATGCTATCTCACTACGTCCCTTGGATGAACAAGCATCATCCTATTCCCATCCTTAGTCTATAATAACACTCAAGGCATGGGCAAGGCATCCATATTTATCTTATTTAATGTTATCACAAATTTATTCATTAAGTTATCACTTGATTACAACCACCAACGGGTTACCCTAGACTGGCCACTTTAGGGTCCCAGAACCCCATTAGAAGCCACTCCCCTATAATGATTGTAGATAAAGTTCCCCTAAAGATGAAAAAATAATTATAAGTTCATAATCACATCATGCATACATGAATCATATCAGTATGCACCTATACAACATAAAATATCAATCAAATTGATTCATGAACCTTTTTACAAAGCCTCTGTCATAGGCATGTCCCAAATCTCAATTTAAGAAACATACTGGAATGTATTTCAATATAATAGGGATATTATGCATGTGATCATATCATAATGAAACTATAATATTAAATATAAATCATACAAAAAAATTATGGACACAACACATGATGCTTAACTAAGCCAATCTTACACAAAAAGCATTCAAAACATATAAATCACAAAAGCCCATAAATTTGATCACTCGACTCAAATGATTGATAAATAAATCATAAACCAATACTAGTAATATCAACTATTTTAATATAATTTTATGATATCAATAAAGTCATAGGAATCTAGTTTAAAATACCTTAATAACCAACCTTTCTCTTACATATTCCTAAACACTCAAAAATAAGAAACATGACTGAATGTTTGGAGTGTTAGAAATATATTGAGGCTAGGTAACTGAGAGAAGGGGGGTGAATAAGGATCCAATAAAACTTACTCACTTTTATCCTTTATTAGATTGTCTAATCCGATTGCATGCATGGAACATAAAAGAAATAAGCATTCATAACACTTGACACAATATTTGGTTACCCAGAAACCTTCCAAATAGAAAGTAAAACTGGGCTGGGGATGGTACCCACAAGATTTAGTAGTGCAGTAATAAATTTGGCCAGTTAAGGCTTACAATTGACCACTTCTGATGGTCTACCCTGTTAGGAGCAATAAGAGTTGTTAGGTCCACCTTGTGAAAGGATTTATACAATACAATAAAGTATGCACTCTGTTAGGAGATTTGATAAGGACTGTTAAGTCCACCCTGTTAAAGGATTTTGCTAATACACCTGTTAGGGTGAACCAGTGAATGATCTTCTATGCAACTCTGATTTGCTGAATAAGATCCTTTGAAATAATACTGATCACCTGAATGTGATAGATGAGTATCTGTTGTTCCTTTATACTATTGTAGCCTTCTAATCAATCTGCCACTTCATATTTGCATTCATATATCCATACCCTTTTCTTCTTTCATTCTATCTATTTGGATAAACAAAGTATCTTACATATATATCTTATCCAAATCAATTACCTCTAAAAGCTGGCTACTTGTCATATTAAATAGTATTAACAATCTTGTATAGTCAGAAAATTGAAGCACTTCTATTTTAGACTTTTTTAGCCTTCCGAGTGAGTGGTTTGGGGTCATGACAAGCACCTTGAATGGGTTCTTGGTCTTGACATGGCTTCCCCCCTATTTTGTCCATCTTCCCACTCTTGTCTAGCCTGATTTCTGCATTCTGAACTGCAGACTGGTGATTCTGGGCTTCAGGGTCTGGGTCAACCTTTTAGGTCTATGTCAACCTTGACCCTGACCTAGGTCAAGGTCAACCTCGACCCTGACCTAGGTCAAGGTCGACCTCAACCTTGACCCAGGGTTCAGATCCTGGGGTCTCACAGTTTTTGGATTTTGGCCTTTGCAAAAAGTATTTCCCACTTCTGGGTCAGCTGTTTCAGGTTCCAAAGTGTTGATTCCTAAATTATATTTAATATAGGTCCTCTCCTAGGGGTAAAGGCTTTAATGGGAATTTAATCCTCCTATGCAGGCCTCCTTAAAAGATTGTGCCCTAATTTCATATAAAAGGGAGCCTTCTCCTCTCATTTTCTCTAAGCATTATGAATGATAACCATCATCAAGAAAACTATCTTCAAGGGTGATTCAAGCAAGCTAAGGAGAAAGATTTCAAAGCAAGCATTCATCCATTCAAGTATCCATTTTCATGAAGGAGATCCATTGGAGGCCATTTAAAGATTCAAGCTACATAGTGCCCTTTTGGTGATCTCTCCATCCACCTTCTTCCAAGCCTATTCCAAATTCAAGAACCCATTCAAGACTTGGTGTTGGAGATCTACAAGAAAGAGATTGAAGACATCCTACCTTTCTACATTCTACATTTTGAAGTATACTTGTGGATTCAAGGATTCAAATCTGCCACAAGGACTTTTTCAAGCAAGGTGAATCTATGCATTTACTTTGTCTATTTTTGTAATTTCAATTACATATATTTGAGGTTAATTCCAAAACTAGGGTTTAACCAAGGCAAACCCCTCCCCCACAACAAACAATCCCCTTTTTCTTGCAGGTATAGGTTCAAAATTGCAGATTTGAGACCAGATCTGGATACCCTTTTTGGCTTTGTTTCAGATGGCACGAACAGATTTTTTGTCAGACCTATGCAGGTCAGGGTCGACATTATTGGGTCAGGGTTGAAATTTGTGGGTCAAGGTCGACCTTTTTCATAAGACGACATTGGAATGGAAAAATATTTCTGGGTTTTGTTTGTCTCTGCGTTTCAGTTTGAGATCAACTGTCAGTTTTTCTAGAGACAGTCTACAAAAAATAGCATTCTTTGATCTGCAACATTTCAAGGTTAGTGCATTACTCCCATTTCTTCAATTACTATCATATATCATATCTATACATATAATTTATATAATTTAAGGTATCCCTCTTTTTATTCTCCTTTCCAAATAGTTTATTCATTTGTGTATTAACCCTTCCTTTGGGTTGATCAATTTGGATCTTCCATTTGTGCATTTGGGAATAAAAGAGGAACATCTTATCTTCTCCCTAATCACAATTACAATATACAATCAATTAAATTCAAGTAAGTATAAAGTAGGGTTAAGGAATTCAATATACTCTAATCAAATCAAACAACAATTAACAGTCAAACCTCCTTATACCAATTTTATATCTTACATTTTGGTCAACAAACACAACATCATCTATTTTTCCTGCTTTACATTTTGGTGAACCCGCTATAGATAACTCTTTCTTTTTGGTGTTAGATTTACATTTTTTATGCTAGATCTTGCTTTTTATTTCAAATTGCATTTAAATTCCATTGATCAAAATTTTGTGTTAGTTCATTTGCATTGTATTGGTGTATGAACTTTACCACATCTAGTCCTACTTATAGTATCCCGGTTAGAAGAAGCCATAGACTTATGGGTTCCTTTGATCCCGAGTCTTCCTCTCCTTTCCTTAGGGTCTCGGATGACAATTTGATAACCCATGATTCCAATCCTTCCATGGATCATAACTCTTTTCACTCATCTCATGGTGAAGATGACGCTTTAAGGGTTCCTCCTAAACAAGTGCAAAACCTTTCAACCAAACTTGATCAAATGGGAAATTGGCTTATCCAAGAAAACCATAATCAAGATTCTATCCAAGCTATAGAGGCTCTTAAGAAATTTCTCCATGATAATGATCAAGGTATTAATTTCAAGTACGTAGTATTACTCATCTTGTGAATTTGAATGTTAAACCTTTAGCTCAAGAGGCTCAAGAGTTAGGATTCACACCTATTGTCACTAGTATAGGACCTTCTTCTATTCCTCTACCTAGTAATCCCATTTACACTCCTCTGATAACAAATTCTCTCCCAAGTGCACCTATTACTGTGAGTGCTCCACCGGTATCTTTACCTACCTCACAGCCTTCATATCATAGTGTGCCTTTTACTTATACTAATCCTCTTCCAAATGTGGTTCCTAATGTTCCATCGGTTGTGTCTTCTATTCCTGCTGCTTCTTACACTTTTCCTAGTGTTCCTAATATTGCTATGCCACCTGTTTCCTCTAATGATTCTACAATTATTAGTTTGGCTCAAACTGTGTCATCTTTACAACA